>CBMN011746979.1:0-15555 GCA_000582825.1 Hordeum pubiflorum | reverse complement strand
GAGGCTTAAATAAATTTTCAAGATCAAAAGAAGCCTCATAATTATTTCCCCAATCATGATCATCATAATAAGTAGAAGGCATAACAAAATCATCCTCGATAGTGCCTACGGACATAGTGTCACCATAAAAAGCAATATTTTCATAAAGTGTGTCATCTTCATCACTTGAATAATAAAGATCATCATGTTTAACCCAACCAAAATTTTCTTTTATAATTTCTTCATTTGTAGGGGGACAAAAAATATCGTGTTCGTCAAACTCATCATCCCCAAGCTTATAGCTTTGCATATCATTGGCACAATTGATATTCATAGAATTCATACTATTATTATTGCAATCATACTTTTCATTCAAGGAATTCTCAGCAATCACTTTCTAAAAGTCTTATTTTAACACTTCATAGCAATTTTTAGATTCATAATTTTCAATAAAAACTTCATAAAGATAGAGAAGCGCACTCAACTTCATATTTTATTTTAAAGTGTTCACCACAATAGCATTTTCATGACTAGCTATTGGTTTATCATAATTATAACTTTTGAAAAGTCCAGCACGTGGAGAAGGATCCATATATATTTTTTGATTTCTTGTTCACATTAGTGGATCAAAGATAAAGATAGCATAACTAGGCAAGAATAAAACAAGTAAAGAGAAAGTTTGTGTGTAGGTGCCCAACTTGATAGAAGATGAGTCCCCGACAACGGCGCCAGAAATTCCTTTGCTATTCCCGTAGGACCTGTTGGGTTTTCCCTAAAGAGGAAGGGTTATATAGCATAGAAGCAAAGTATTTCCCTCAGTTGAGAACCAAGGTTTAATCGAATCAGTAGGAATCACCAAGCTAACAAGGTAAACAGTGCCTGCACACAAACAAAAACAATACTTGCAGCCAACTTGGCAAGGGGGTTGTCAAGCCCCTTGTGTTGCTAGTTACAAGGTTAAAAGCGGTTAAAAGCAAATAAATAGATGGATAGTGGTACGGCAAATGGTAATGACAAATTGTAAATAAGCAATTTTGTAGGAGTTTTTTATTGATGGAAGAACAGACCCGGGGGCCATAGGTTCACTAGTGGTAACTCTCTCAAAAGAAGGCAAATGGCATGGTAACAAATTATAGTTAGGCAATTTACAAGAATAGCAATGCGTATGACTATGATCATTCATGGTATAATCTCATATAGGTATTACGTCCGTGACAAGTAAACCGTTAATCCAACTGCATCTACTACTATTACTCAACGCAAGACTACTATCCAGCATGCATCTCAAGGTATTAAGTTCAAAGAATCAGAGTAATGCTTTAAGCAAGATGACATAATGTTGACAGGAAGAAATCTAGCAATAAGACAAAAACCTCGTCATTTTCTCCTTAGTGGCAACAATACAAATACGTGTCTTGTCCCCATTCTATCACTGGGATAGAGAAATCACCGTAAGATTGAACCCACTAATATGCACCACTCCCTCTGAAGATCTACCAATCAATCTTGGTCAGTGAGGACAAATAGATCGGAAAGCATACATAGCTACTTAATTATACAACAAAGAAACTCCAAGAGATTCAAATAGATTCAATGAACAATCTGTTCATAAGCTCACAATTCATCATGTCCCAACAAACACACCGTAAAATTACATCGGATTAATACCAATCACACAAGGAAGAAGGGGAACATGGTATTGAAGATCCAAAAGAGAGAGAGAGAGAGAGCACTATCTGGCTACTACTATGGACCCATAGGTCCTGAAGTAACTACTCACACATGGTCATGGAGGCGGCATGGTTGATAAAGAGGCCTCCGGCAATGGCTTACCCCTCCCGCAGGGCTTCGTAACAGGGCTCCAGATGGGACCTCTTCAGAATGGAGGATTGCGGCGGCGATAAAATTCTTCTGGAAGTACGATAGATGGTTTCTGTATTTATAGAGAATTATGGTGGTGGAATTGGACTAATGCGGTAACCAGGGGCCCCACATGGATAGGTGGCATGCCCACCCCCCTGGCCACGCCATTTGTCCATGTCAGAGCCTCGTGGCCCCTCTCGCTGCTTCCCGGAGCTTCCAGAGTTTCTTGTTGCCCAAAAAAATCATGTAAAATTGACAACATATTTTTACCTCCGTTTATTGATTTCCTGCGAAACCAAAAACAAGCAGAAAACAAGAACAGGCACTGTGTAGGGCAATGTAGCAGAAAATAAAAAAAATCAGAACTACAAGCACGCCCTGGATCACTATGAAGATGCATACAAGGTTTGATCTGATCATTACCAACTCATAGCACAGCAGAAGTAGAGTCGGTGAAGATCGTTGGTGCAGATCCCCGCTGCTGGGATTTCACAACCTCCCAACCGCGAGGATTTTCTCCCTCCTACGGTCCCTCCGACAACCCTCCGGGAGGCTCTCGGACAGAACCTCGGACGGCCACTCGGACAATCCTTCGGGAGGCTCTCTCGAACTAAGATCGAAACTAGGACCTCTCTACCGGGTTGAACACATCCGGTGTCAAGTATTCAGCAGGGCTTCGCCGTCGAGAACTAGGCCCTACCGGAAACTAGACAACCTTTCCGCAACGAAACTATTTCGTGGAGGGAAAGAAAGAATGACATATCATGCGTGGCTTGTGTTGAGAGATACTTGAGTGAGTTTGGAGAGCTCTCTCCACCTAAATTTATACGGGAAGAAAGGGGTAGAAGCTTAGGGGAAAAGACCGAAAAGCCACTTGGATATTTTCCACCAAAAGCCACTAAAATGGGGGTGGAAGGAAGCTCCATGGAGGAGCCCCTCCCCAACCGGCCATGTATGTGTGGGCCCCCTTGTGTGTGGGGGGGGGAGGGCACCACACCTATGTCATCCTCCACTACTATTAGGGAAATCCCCAAAAGGTGGCTTTCCAAAAAGTCACCAAAAGGGGGTGTACCCCAATAGTGTTCATCCCATGATTCGGGGGATCTTGTCCCCTCAAACAGGGATAAGATTTTTCCGTGACCATGTAATCCAAAAAAAATCCGGAAGGTCCAGAACATTTGTGGCACCCAGTAAAATAATTTGGAGCCCTTTCTGAAACATTTCCGGTATGATGCTTTTTCTCCGAAACACTTTCGATTACTCCGAAACATTTCCGGTTTTCTCTTCGAAACTTTTTCGTCGTCTCCGAAACTTTTTTGGTGACTTTTTCTCGGACTCCCTGTCTATTACTCAAATAAAAAGATACATATTGGGTTACCTCCCAACAAGCGCTATTGTTGAATGCCCTTAGCTAGGCATAATGCAAATCTATCAAGTTTTATCATTATGCAATTCCTTTAGAGCTTGATCATCAAAGATTTCCCTTAGAATGTACCTCTTTTCTGTAGAAAATTTTCTAGCAGGCAAGCTTAAGTAATTAAAGGGACTATAATTAGTAATTTTGACATTCATGAACTCGAATTCTTGTGGTAGTGGATCATATCCATGAAATCCCTCATACATAATAGTTATTTCATCCTCTATGGGATTTATAGAGGTATACTTGAACCAATCTTTAGAAAATCCATCATCAATCCCTCTAATAATCCATTCAAATTTATCATTAGTATTCTCACAAAAAAATTGGACCAAAACTGAATGTGGGACTCTTTTTCTAGCATTTTCTCCAAAGGCATGATAATCATTAGATTTCATTCTACGCATAGCATCTTGGTCATGAAGAATTTCTTCTATAGGAGGACGTTCATGATTAATTTTATAGAAAGCAAAAATATCCCTATCGCCTTTTATTATAAAATCGAACTCATTCATGAGGATAATGGTGGCTAACTTTTTAGTTCTAGGATCATGAATATTAGAAAGCTCAAGAAACAACCTTTGTAAAGCAGGATATATATGCATAAATTTTCTTTCAAGTTCAACCACAAGCATAACAATACCATCCACATAACTATTAGTTTTCTTAAGAATAGATCCTCCACTTGCCAGTATAACTCCCGTACAAGTAAAATATTCTTCAATAGCACTTTTTCGAACAACATTCCCACTTCCTATACGAAAACTTTTTCTTTTCCAAGTTAAAGGAATTTCATTATCATGAGGATCATTACCATGGATAGGTGTTTTAGGTGCTTCCACTTTATTTTCTATAGAATTGTCCTCACTAGCAATTTCAACAATAACTTCTTCAAGAGAATACATGATAGCTGGAAAGCAGAAATAGCAACAAGGTATTTTTGTAAAAAAAATGAAATTTTTGGCAAGCAAAGAAAAAGGCAAAGGTAACTAGGAAATAAATAAAACAAGTAAAGAAAAGAGTTTGTGTGAATGTACCTGATTTGGTAGAAGATGATTCTCCGGCAACGGCGCCAGAAATTCCTTTGCTAGTCCAGTAGGAGTTGTTGGGTTTTTCCTAAAGAGGAAGGGTGATATAGCTCCGAAGCAAAGTATTTCCCTCAGTTGAGAACCAGGGTTTAATCGAACCAGTAGGAATCACCAATCTAACAAGGTAAACAGTGCCTGCACACAAACAAAAACAATACTTGCACCCAACTTGAAAAGGGGTTTGTCAAGTCCCTTGTCTTGCTAGTTACAATGTTAAAAGAAAATAGATAGATGGATAATGGTACGACAAATAACAAAAAAAAATATGAAAGAGCAATTTTATAGGAGTTTTTGTATTGATGGAAGAATAGACCTGAGGGCCATAGGTTCACTAGAGGTAACTCTCTCAAAAGAAGGCAGACGACATGGTAACAAATTAGAGTTAGGTAATTGACAAGAATAGCAACGAGTATGACTATGATCATTCATCGTATAATCTCATATAGGCATTACGTCCGTGATAAGTAGACAGTTAATCCAACTGCATCTACTACTGTAACTCTACCCCAAGACCGCTATCCAGCATGCATCTCAAAGTATTAAGTTCAAAGAAAAAAAAAGTAATGCTTTAAGCAAGATGATATAATGTACACAGGAATAAACCTAGCAATAAGACAAAACCCCGTCGTTTTCTCCTTAGTGGCAACAATACAAATAAGTTTATTGTCCTTATTCTGTCACTGGGATATAAAAATCACCGTAAGATTAAACCCACTACTATGCACCACCCCTCTGCAGATGTACCAATCAATCTTGGCCAGAGAAGGAAAATAGATCCGAAAGCATGCATAGCTACTTAATTATACAGCAAAGAAACTCCTAGAGATTCAAATAGATTCAATGAACAATCTGATCATAAACTAACAATTCATCATGTCCTAACAAACACACCGTAAAATTACATCGGATTGATCCCAATCACATAAGGAAGAAGGGGAACATGGTATTGAAGATCCAAAAAAGACAGAGAGAACACCATCTAGCTACTACTATGGTCCCGTAGGTCCTAAAGGAACTACTGACACATGGTCATGGAGGCAGCAAGGTTGATGAAGAGGCCTCCTGCAATGGCTTCCCCCTCTAGCAGGGCTCCGAAACAGGGCTCCAGATGGGATCTCTTTGGAATAGAGCCTTGCGGTGGCGATAAAATTCTTCTGGAGGTACAACAGATGGTTTCTGTATTTGTAGGGAATTACGCTGGTGGAATTGGACTAAGGCGGTAACCAGGGGCCCCACATGGACAGGTGCCTCGTATTCCCTCTCGCTGCTTCCCGAAACTTTCAGTGTTTCTTGTTGCCAAAAAAAATCATGTAAAATTGGCAACGTATTTTGACCTTCGTAGATATTGATTTCCTGCGAAATCAAAAACAAGCAGAAAACATGAAATGATAATGGACACTAAATTAATAGGTTACTTCAGAAAAATAATATAAATTGCTATAAAAAGTATATATAAAAAAGATAATATAATAGCATTAAACAATCAAAAAATATTTGAAAATAGTTCAACACATATGCACATTTTAACAAAAGATAACAATTTTTTACTCTTAACTTATTTTGCAGTGACCCTGGCATTCCCTATTAAAAAAAGAAAATGGAAAAAGATTGCCGAGTGGTTTTGAGCGGGATTTTGGCAAAGCTGTGACCCCTGGCATTCCCTACTAAAAATAAGAAAATGGAAAAAGATTGTCAGAGTTTCCTTTAGTGAAAACTCGACAAAAACAGACTGTCGTCACGTTCCCATCGCCTAGCCATTGGAGGGGCCCACTTTTCAGGACATTGCCGAGTATCTTTCCATCGGAACTCGGCGAAGCTGCGACTTTGTTGAGTTGCTTGTTGTCACCGAGTTACTTTTTCTAGGCACTGGGCCAACGATGATGTTTGCCGAGTTGCTCAGCACTGCCGAGTTCAATTATCGGTTTACTCGGCAGGCGTCTTCCACTACCGAGCTCTCGATAAAAGAAACTCGGCAAACATTGGGAACTCGGCATGTGCGGCGATTCCAGTAGTGGAAAAAATGAATGGAAAAACTCGTATTAATCTTTGAACCAGTACAACGTGCTCAACTCAAATCAAATATATATTCTACCCTAAACAAAATACTAGCAGCTGATAGTTCCCTCTGCGCGCCTATATAAGAGTAGAGTGGGGATATAGCTGTCTACTTCAGAGGATATATGTATATCACAGGACACAGCTTTCGGTTGCACTGCGTCTGCACGAACGAGCCGATCGACATCTCCCAAGTCGCAACCAATATCCACCGGCTACGCTCATTCCCCAGCATCTTTCTAATAGATGAAGGCAAGGCGCTTCAATTTACTTATCCTACCGCTTCTGTACCAGCTTGAGCAGTCTGGAACTGAAGCATTTCCATGATTGACCGGTTGTTGCTTATCCTGTCCTTATTGTTGTTGTTGCTATCGTCATCGTCGTTGTTGCAGCAAAGGATGGTCATCATGGTGAGCATGCCTTGCGAGAAGTGCAGGTCCAAAGCCATGGAGCTAGCCGCGAGGACAACCGGTATGCATTTGCACACGCATATATGCCGTTAGTTCTTGTTAAGACGGGAGTATGGCTCTTGTTTTAGCTGATCGGTATATGATATGAAACACAATATGGTAGTAAATATACATCCATCCCATGGGTTAGATGCGCAACCTTTAATTTCCTCGTTTGTTTTGCTTCTGGTTGAATCGGTTAAGAAAGTTTATATTGTGTTAGACACTGAATATCCAGCATTTTACAATCATTTTGTTTCAGCTTTGATTCTGTAAATCAATAGTGGAGATTAAAACGTACCCTTTTGTCGAAAATGCTAGTTTAGTCTTCTTTACGTGATCCTGTAAGACATGATCTATTTCCCTGTCACATGCCTCACATAAATCTCAGCGCTTTGTCCCCAAGCCATTCGTCTCGTCTAATCGGTTTCTCGAACCACAGGTTCAGCTGACTTAGCAACTGCATGCTTAGAAATAGAAACTTATCACGACGTGAGGTGCACCAGTCATGCCGCAGCGTCTGGCTGACACATAGTAGCCACACAACGCTTGTTTCTTAAACAGAGCCACTGCATATTTGGGAAGACAACGATGGAAGAATACAAGCACGTCCAATTATTTTGCCTTGGAGTCCATCCAAATGGCCAATGGTCAAATCTCATACTTTGTATATCGAAGAAGAAAAGCTCCAACATGTAAGCCAAATTTCAGGCTCATCTAATTTCTAATCTCTAGTCGTCCGACAGGCGACGACTTTTTAGGCGAAGTAGCATCAGCGGCAGCTAGGACTCTGCCTTCGAAAGATCGCACAAGAGTACTAAATGAGGAGCAATTCTAGACTTACAGGCAATTTTTCATGGGCGAAAGCATACGGACAGACGTGCCATTACTAGAGTGGGAGGAGGAGGGCCCCACCCATGAAATTCAGGGGGATGGATGAATTAAATGCTGCCATGCCTATCCGTACGGGTGGTTCCGTGAGCGCTGCCCGTAAGTGGAGCAATTTCGCTAAATGAGTCGAAGGATGGTGTACAGATGGACCACCCTCTTCCAATTTATTGTGGTGGGGTGGGGGGGATTTCCTCCCAAATGTAAACCATTATGTGAACTCGTCGATAGTTCATGACTTTTCCACATAGAATTAGCTTTTCCGGTGAACTACATTGTCGTGCGTGCAACTCAAGTTTTGAACAACTGTTACTCATTTCTTTCTCTGTCACTTGTCACTGACGATGCTAACCGATTGCTTGCAGGGGTGATCTCGATAAATATAACCAGTGACCATACCAACCGACTTGAGGTGATCGGCGAGGGCGTCGACCTGGTCTGCCTCGTCAAGTGTCTGCGCAAGAAGGTTGGCCACGCCGTGATTCAGGAGGTGGAGGAAGTGAAGGACAAGAAACAAGATGAGAAGAAGGCCGAAGCAAATAAGGATGAGGAGAAGGAGCTGTCTATGGCTGCCCACTCGATTCCACAATGTTGCCCCGGTTGCTACAACCGCCACTGCCCGCCAGTGCCACAACTGGTCGTCTATGATGAGCCCGGAACTTGCACCATCATGTAATTTTCTAGAGACGATATTGCCAACGAGACAAATCAATCAAGTGAGGAAAAAAAACGTTGTTATTAACACTCCCAAGCGGTCTTGGTTGTGTGCATCGCAAGATGTAGAGACAGAAACATCGATCCTTTCGCTATGTGAAAACAAAACTTGCAGGCTAGGCATTAGATGGAGGCCAATCAAATGACTTGATGACGCCTGGAATAAAGTATTGCATTAAGAAACTCAGTTGTAAATGCTTCTCTTTTTCAAAAACTTATTGTACAAAGTTTTTCTTCATAAACATGATAGGTTTGTACGACAAATGTGACAGGGAAGCGTTATATATGTACAGTTTGTATTTCTGCGTTTGAAGTTGTCACCGAGTACCAACCTGTTGTTGCAAGATTATGCGCAAAAATCAAAACGTCAAATTGCAAAAATCAGCACAAATAACCTAGTGCAACGTCACTTATCCGATCCGTCAATGCCCTGGGATATACACTAAGAAAGGGAACACACAGGATCAAGACAAAATGGTTTGCCAAAACAAAATAAGGCTCAAGACAAACACATGTGGATACTATAGGGCTGAGGCCGGGGGAGTCTATGTTGCGCGCGTTCTGTACTTTTGTTATAGCTCAAGCAAGGTGTTGTATGTGTTAGAATAAAACGCTAGCAAGATTATAGATGACACACCTTGACACGATATTTGTTAACGAGGTTCACCGATATGGCTACATTCCCGAGGCAATGACTACGGACGCTCCTCTCCAAGATACCGCAACACCGGCCGCCCGAGTGCCGGCACACGTCGCCGGCTCCCCCGCGTACCTGTTGCTATCAAGTCGTCGTGGGTTACAACGTGTGGTGCCCCTTGATATATAAGAGGCCTAGGATAAAACATGTCCGACTCCTACACGACTCATACCTATCCATACCAATTACAACTCCAAGTCCACTTAACCCCTTGCGTACAAATATATTTGACACAAGTATAACAAACTCTGCCTTGACGAATATTTTGCAGCCTGACCTGCACTGTCCCTGTCCGCCCTTCAAAAATTGCCATGGAGCCTCTCGCCACAACGCAGACCAATTATCTGCTGTAACCGAACCGCTCCACCATTTCTGAACTCGCAGACGATTTTTGTGCGCTTCCTAACCTCGTCGCCCCGGCCCTTTTATTTCCCCTGGATACAGCCGGCCCTGTATTTTACTCCTCTCACACGAAAACCAAGTTCCAGGCTTCCACGGTTTGCATCGAGTCCTTGATTCCAAGTCCAACTGTCAGGACCCAACATGCACGCACAAAAGATCTTCAGAACCGTACATACATGCAACAATACACCTTCCATGCCTAGGCTAGGCACTAGTCCTGCCAAACCAACATGCATGCCTGCGCAAACCAGTCTGTGGTTGGATGGTTAGAGGGACAGTGATATTCCCAGCCCATCAGGGTTCAAGTAGGGTTCAAGTCCTGATGCTTGCATTATTCCTGAATTTATTTCAGGATTTCTGGCGATACGCTTTCAGTGGGAGGAGACGTTTCCGTCGATGACGAGACACGTATGGTGACTTCGTAAATCTCAAGATGATATGCCGGCCCAGTCTCTCGAAGATGCTCATAGGGATAGGGATAGGGTGTGCGTGTGTGCNTTCATAGGGGTGAGTGTATGCGTGTGTATATGAGCGTTTGCGTATGTACTGTGTTCAAAAAAAAAACTTGCATGCCTGCTAATCTTCTGGACTCTTTCCTTGCGCGTTGCACGCCCCGTGGAGTCCTGTTGATGCACGTTGTCCAGCGCGCCTGTCTCCCGTAGCCTGCCGCACACGAAGACCAACTGCCGCACGCTACCGAGCGGCCATCCCGCGTACGAACCCTACCGTGACTTTCCTTCTCGCGATCCATGTACCTCAGAAAAAATCCGCCGCTAATCCCGACGAAGCTTCGCCTTGTCTCTGATCTTGGTTCTCGCCAGCGATCTATACTGCCTTGTCACGCGTACTCGCAGCACGCCGACCCTGCCGTAACAATCGCCCCTCGCGCATCATCCGTGCATGAGCCGTGCCATACCCTGGCCACCCGTGTCGCCGGCACAATCCATCCGCAGTGCCACGCCGCTGCCCTTTACAACACCGAGTGCATCATCTCGATGCTCTCACACTCCAATCTATCCGGCGTCCCCCATGTCTGGCCGCCGGTCTGATCGCGAGCCGAATCCATCGCCTCCGCAACGTCTTCAACAGCCACTACGCCGGTCCGATCATCACGTCTAGCCGATCCTTACCGACCGTAGCTCATCGAACGGTCCAAGCCTCCTGCCCGAAGTGTCTGACTCCACCGACCGCATCCGCGATCGCCGCCATGCTCCACCTTACACCAATCGGACATTCCCTGGCACCCGTCAAGCAAGATCCTCACACCTCAAGATGATCTCCCGCATAGTCTTCTCGCAACCTTGCTCGGATACCACTTGTTAGAATAAAACGCTAATCAGATCATAAATGACACACCGAGGCACGATATTTTTTAACGAGGTTCACCGATATGGCTACATCCCCGGGGCAATGACTATGGGTGCTCCACCCCAAGATACCGCAATACCGGCCGCCTGGGCGCTGGCACACGCTGCCGGCTCCGCCGCGTACCTGTTGCTATTAAGTCATCATGGGTTACAACATGTGGTGCCCCTCAATATATAAGAGGCCTAGCATACAACGTTTTCAACTCCTACACAACTCGTACCTATCCATATCAATTACAACTTCAAGTCCACGTAACCCCTTACGTACAAATATATTCGACACAAATATAATAGTAGTATGGAGATCAACGGCGGCAGGCTTGAAAACAATGGCAAAGCTGATAATTTAAACAAGAACGATGTGCCAGAGATACAAATCTGAACTCGGGTCTAAAGTGGCTGAAATCCTAGTTTATCGGTGGTTGTCATATTTGCTATTTATGTAGGTTTTATCTAAATTTAGCTTTCATCTACTATATACTCGATCCTGCGCTGATGAAAATGACACCGCCGAACTATCTGGCCCATGTGCCGGCCAATTTGATATGCTCAGCCGGTAACGCCCCCCATTAATTGATCGGAAAATTGACCTACAAGGAGTACTAGCTTGTGCTGTGTCTCGAGACTAATCAGCATTTGTAGACTTCCCTAAAGAAGAATCAGAATTTGCGCATACTGCCGAGAGAGGCGTTTTGGACCTCCAAGATGGGTCGTCAAAGACGAAACCATTACCGTTGAACGAATCAGACCGGGGCAACATCCCGGACACGCCATCGAACTCCAGATCTGGCACTCCCACATGACTATAACGTCGGAGGAGAAAACCATACCTGCCATACACGAATCACAAACCCAGCACACGATCCACCATTTTACAGATGCCGCCGATGCAGACCACAATCTGCACTCGCTCCTGAACTACCTGCCAAGCTCCGCACTGGCGCTGGAGGAAACGCCGTCGCAACGGCGGAGCCCGAGGACACTGGTCCACCATGAGGATGCCGGCGCCACCGGACCATCCTTGCTTGAACAAACTGATTTCCAAATCCATCCCCAAACATAGGACCGATGGCCTCATCGGAGTAGTATCTGAAGAAGCTTTATTCAACGTCCCCATCGCCGTCGCCGAAGCAAAGATGATGAACAGCCTAAAAACCTAAACTACGTGAGCCTAAAAACGATCCACACGTGTGGATCCGGCAACCCCCCTCACCACCGACGACCGAAGTCGTCGGCGGAGGGGAGCCGCCGGACACCCAGCGGCGGAGGCGAGATCGTCATTTCTGTCTTCGGGAGGACCAATGACTAGTACAGAGACTACATACATGTCCCGGGAGTCCATGAAAGGTCCATGCTCATCTCACTGGTGACGACAAGATTGCTTCGACGATTAGATCACTGACAAGAACACAATGCCAGATAAATACGCACAACTCAACCAAGCATACAATACTAAATCGATAAATGGACACTGCTATGCATTGGATGTACAGAAATAAAACCTATTACTTTTGCAAGATACGCTATGACCTCTGAACAAGCTCTGGAGAGTAAGACCGGTCGCCGTTATGTTCTCACCGTTCCATTCAAATCAGAGTGAAATTTCATTTTTAAAACCACATATTTGTCGCATAGTGACAATTTAAACGAGGGTTGAACTGTTGTGACACTTTGAACCAGATTTAAGCACCAAAAATACGAATTTTGACAACTTTTAAAATCTCATCCCCATCATGAAATATCGGGCCAAGGACTGGGTGACACTCTAGTGGCGTTCTTGGGTTAGACGCCACGTGGATGCATTCGTGGGATCGATTAATTAACAGATTTCTCATTCTCTTCAACGAAAAGACAGGGACGACTCCCTCCGCTTGTCTTATTTTTTTGAAGATAGGGCATACATACCAGGACGTCGTGGCACTACGAAATATGCCATATCACATGAAATGTGAGCGTTTTGTCTCTCTCCCTTTCTACAGGCAGGGAGATGAGCTGGAGGAAGTTTTTGATATTATTTTACTAAAGACTGATTGAAATGTAAAATTAAAAAGGGATAACTTCAAACAAAGTCACAGCAAACACGTTTGTGAGAAGTAAATAGGCATGCGAAGGTAAAATGCCAAATAACTATCATGCCAACGTACGGACAGTTGTTGTGGAGGTCGAGTTCCATGGTATACCCCTTATATAACCATCCATTTCTGCATCGCGATCCATGCTGGAATTTTTGTCTTTTTTGTTTCTCTCGAACAAAACAACATATAAACTTCAAACTTTGCAAGACAACAAAACATTCTAACTACAATGTGGGAAAAAACTTTTGGATTTTTTCATGCATCTTAAATACTTAAAATAACATTTTTACTGAAAAAATAATCTTATTTTGTATAATTATGTCGGACCAAAATATCTGAAAGTATTTTCACAGATTGAAGTTCTAAAGTTTTTTTTACCTGCAAAGTTTGAAGTCCATATGTTATTTTATTTGAGAGAAACAAAAAAAAAACTTTCATGTAGTAAGTTAGTTGGCTAGCACAGATATCAAAACAATGTTGGAGGGGTGAGGATAAAGAGTGCCATGAAGCTCAGCCTACAGAAAACCAGACTCTGCCAACATATTGTCAATGCAACCCCTATGTCGAGGTCTACCAAGAGAAGGCCCACACAAGAAGAGTGACGTCACAACAGTAAGAACCAAGATAGCCCAATATTCAAAGTGACGCCTCATCGAATGATACAATCCAGATCATCATCATTGGGTTCAACCAATGAAGTCCAATGCATAGTTAATTTGAACCCAGGGAACAAGTACCAATACTCCAAAATGGCGCTTTTATGAAAGAAATGGGTGTAAAATGGCATTGTCATCGTGTCCAACCTCGGGCCTTCAACCCATAGAGTAGGTGCAGAAGCTCGAAGTGTATATTTCGGAATTGCACTATGTTATACAGATAATCTCCCAGACAAAGAAGAACTATTGTTGTTTTTCTGAAGTGGTTAGCACTGAGACGCACACAACCGTCCACACCACCATGCATACATCAATAGTAGAAAAAAGGCAAGTAGCGGCGTTGAAAAAATGTCGTTAGTGGTGCTGGAAGCCCACGCTGCTAGTATGATGCCACTGATAACGTTTATCAGTGGCGTTGCTGTCCAACGCTACTAACGGTAGGCTTCCAGTGGCGTTGGGCTCCAGATGCCACTAAAGTGTAATGTACTAGTAGCGACGATATTACGGGACGTTGCTACTTAAATAAAAATCTACTGCTTGTCTATTCTGCCCCACGCCACTAATAACTATTTGAGAATTTTTAAAAAATAGATTTCATATTTTGCATTTATTTTATTTAACCAAATACATACGTACAGTTCACATACTAGTATTATAAAAAGAATGTCGAAACATGTACATAGTTGGTGTCTGTGGTATAGTTGAGGCCATCGCCGCTGCACTTGTTCATAGTGGAGAGCCATGATGTTGATTCTCTTGTGAAATTTCACTAGCAGCACTTGAATTTTTGTTCTTTCCGCTATAACTCTTACATTTAGCCAAATACATACGGGCAGTTCATCCACTATTATTATAAATATAGATTCTACTATCAACATACATACGTAGTTGGTGCGTATAGCTGTCCGCCGCTGCTCCAAACTTCTTGGCTCATAGTGAATATCCTTGCTGTCCTCTTATGGCATTTCACTGCAAGAACTTGAATATTTGTTCTCTCCACTGAAAAAATTGTGAGAGTTTAGATTGAAATTATCTCGTGACAAGTTAGCCCATTTCATTTGTGCACTTACAAGTGACACTCTTAAATTTAACTCCCTTAAACTAGTTTGCACAAAATTCCATTTCAAACATTAATTGAAATCATTCGATTTGAACACATCTTGAAACAAAAGTACTACATCATGCATTGCATATCATAAATTTAAACTACTTGATTCAAAATACTCGATTCTAACAAGATAGAACTATTTCTAGCATACTAATATTCAACCAACTAATCTTCTTCGGCCTCGAGCTTGGCCCAATCCACACCGTCGTCGCCGGAGCCGGAGTCGCTGGACGGCCTGGCCCCATCAGCACAGTTCTTGCAGAACTCGTACATCCGGAGCTCCTCGGCGACAAGCTCCGGGTGATTCGCTCAGAGCTCGGCCAAGTAGGCTTCGTCGGTGCGCTTGGTCTCGATCTGCCCGAAGGCCACATGATTCTCCCCCACCTCACGGCGGGAGATGACTCGGGGACCGATGGCGACTAGCTGCGGGACGTCGCGGCTGCCGACGGGAAAATTGATTTTCGCATGGCTACCATTGAGGTCGACCGCTGTCACATCGTGCGCGCGAGCTGCCAGCTCCAACAACTGGAACGATCCGAGCCAATGCCGTTTACCCGTGTCCCGATCTCTAATCTCCGAGACCTACGCCCCTCACTTTTGCAGCAACACGTCGTAGTACTTCCGCTTCGGCGGCGGCGGTGGCTGTCAGACATGGATCTGGAGCGTGGCGCGCCGGTGGGTGCGCGTGGCAGCTGCACGGTCCCCTTTCGGACTCAGCTTGGCTCCCCGCGTCGATTCGGCGATGGGGACACTCGACGACTAGATCCGGCCATTCCGGCCGACCGGGGGTGGCGTAG
>CBMN011746963.1:0-13932 GCA_000582825.1 Hordeum pubiflorum | reverse complement strand
TCCAGCGGCCCACATAGTCCGGCCCATAAGAAATAGGTCGGCTATCCGAGGACCCCTTAAACCAGGACTCCCTCAATGGGGGCAACTCGTCATTCACCAGAATGGCTTGGATGACTAACTTAACAAGGACATCTTCACCTGCCTTTGAGATCCCCTATACCTTCCAACCATGCACCTTCACCCATGATCACTCTCGGATATGTTTAAAGCGCCCATCTTGCGATCTGCCACAACAACATGAAAGCCAAGATACCTCTCATTTAGGATTTGATTTTGAGTGCAAATGCTAACTTCTAGATTATGTTGTGACGTAGACCCACACCACCTCCAAAAAGATAGATGAATTCAACAAATTAACATGTTGCCTCGAACCCTCCTCATAGGTTCGTGAAACAAACTTTAGGGCATCCGTACTCGAGGGGCTTGCCTCCAGGAAAACGATCTTGTCATCCACGAATAAGAGACGAGTGACATGTGGGCATGTTGCCTCAAAACTTAGTCCCTTGAGGTTCTCCCGCTGCACCTGTCTCAGTAGAGAGGAAAGGCCCTCCACATATAACATGAATAAACAAAACGAGATCTGCCCCCCTACCAAAGCCCTCTTGAGGATGAGAACGAGTACGGGATGCTCAACTGAACCGAGACGCGCACCGAGGTAATACATTTCATAATCATTTGAACCCACATTGGAGAGAAAACCATCTATGCCATCATTTGTTCAAGAAATATCCACTCACAACATATAATTGACAACTTCCTTCCCGAATCCTTTCTCCCACCCTAGCCTCCACCTAAGCTCTCCTCCACGTCTTCGTCTCGCTCCCCTCATCTCCCCAATTGGTGACCTCGTCGGGGGTTAGTGGAGTGAGGAGTCGTCCCTTTTCGGTTTTCTTAGTTCTTGTAGGTCCTTTGTTTTCATTAGTTATTTCCCTGACGACATCGACGAGGTGGTAGCAGCGATGACGTGTTGAAATGAGATCTCTCTAGCCTCCCTACCTTGATGATATTCGATCCAGCATCGATGAATTGCTTGTGGGATTGATGTTGTCAGATCTATTGACCCTCTTGAGATGTTAGAAGTTGATATACTCCCTCCATTCCTATAAATTAGGCTCGTACGCTTCTCAAAATTCAACTTTAACTGTAAATTAGATAAATAATATATATTTTGATGACTTAAAATTATAACACTGAAAACTTCGTCAACGGTATATTTTTTATCAACATATAATTCACATTTGGTTGGTCTAATTTATGTTTAAAGTTGAATTACAAAATTTGAAACGGAGAGAGTGTCAATTAAGGGAGGCAGTTGATTGGCTCTTGGTTTCTCCAGCCCTCTTGACTCGAAATAAATAAAAAATAAAAAGATCCACCCAATTCTGTGGCAGGCCTTCAACGGACGCACAAAGACTCAAATAGCCTTCTCCCTTTTCACCGGTCATGACTTGTGAGCTTTGACGAGGTGGTGGATGGAATGGCCTCGCCGTCGTCCCCTAGCCGCCGGCTCGCCGGATCCCTAATCCTGCGGCCAGGCGCGGAGGGGTCTCTGATCCCGGGGCTCCCGGACGACGTCGCGGCCGTCATCCTCTGCCTGCTCACGTTCCCCGACCAGTCCCGCCTCCGCGCCACCTCCCGCGCGTGGCGGCTCCTCCTCTCCGCCGCGACGCTTCTCCCGCTCCGCCGCAGCCTCCGCCTACCTTCCCGCCACCTCGTATGCCTTTTCCCCACCGACCCATCCCTTGCCTCTCCCATCCTGCTCGACCCCGCTGCCCCCACCGCCTGGTGGCCGCTCCCGCCGATCCCCTGCTCGCCGCAGCTATACGGCCTCGCCAATTTCTCCGCTATCGCCGTCGGGAGCCACCTCTACGTCCTTGGCGGTTCTCACTTCGACGCCCGGAGTTATCCCCTTGGCCACCCCTTACCCTCCGCCGCCGCCTACCGACTCGACCTCGCTCTCTCTCGCCACCGCTGGGAGCGCCTCCCGGACATGCACATCCCTCGCGGGAGCTTCGCCTGCGCTCCCGCGCCCGGCGGCGGGGTCGTCGTTGCCGGCGGCGGGTCCAGGCACCCGACGCTCCCCTCCTCTGGTAGCCGCACAAGCAGCACCGAGTGGTACGACGCCGCCACGCGTACCTGGCATATGGCCACGGCGATGCCCCGGGAGAGGGCCGGGTGCGTGGGATTCGTGGCGCACGGGGCAGGGGGTGTGGGAGAGGATGAATTCTGGGTGATGGGCGGGTACGACAGGTATACCACAGTGGGGGGAGTGGTGCCGAATGACCTGTATTGCCGGGACGCCATGGCTCTTGGACTGTGGAGCGGGAAGTGGAGGGAGATTGGGGATATGTGGGTGGACGGTGAGAGACGTCGACTCGGGCCGGTGGCCGCCATCTCTGCAGAGGATGGGAGGGTTACAGATGTGTTCATGCTCGACGGAGACGATATCTTCAGGTCAGGTTGCTTGTAAATTGCCACAATATTAAGTATGCACGATCCTGTTTGTCTTGCTTCAGTATATGGTTTAATTTGTATTATTGTGTTATTGTTTCCTTAATGCGTAGTTTCTGTTATTTGTACTAGTTAATATAGTTTGTTTTTCTAGATGGTGGTTGAGTATACATGTCTGCGTATTTCGCTGCAGTGATCAAATTTACTAGTTAATCTCGTGTGGTTCATCAATGAAAAGTTTGGACAGATACATAGTTGTTATTGCTTCACCTTGTTCTTCTATTTGGCCATGCAATTAGTTTATTTTGGTAAGATGTACATGTGGGGGGAAAGGAAGGAACAACGGGAAGCAGCTTTTCTCTTTAATTAGTTCAGTTTCCTTGTGCAGTGTCTCTCTTTGTGCTGAGTATGTGACGGTTTGGTGACAGACTAGAGCTTCTTATCCATATAAAACGCAATTAACATGTTTGTAACATGAAAGATTACCTTGGCACTTCTCCGTCCCTTTTGTATACTTCATAACTTGTTCTTAACATTGACACACATTGTCTTCTGCTCTTGCTTTGTATGAGACTTAGATCACCACGTGCACACTATCTTGTTACTCGGTTTTAAAACAACCTGAATGATGTTCTGACTCGATTTATTCGAAGGCAGCAAATATCAGCTTTGATAGGTTATCCTCATCCTATGCTTATTAATGCCTGCTTTTCGCAACAATAAAATACTTGCAACCTGGGGTCTTTTGACCAATAATTTGAGGGTCAAAGTTTTACTGAAATGCTTTTGGTGTGACATTGACATATCATTTTATTTGATTTTCAACTTGTTTTTATCAACTGTTATGAGATGGTTTCCATGCTGTAAATGTATACAACTTAAAACTGAAACTTGCTTGAACAGGTACTGAATTTCATCTGTAATCTACAAGTACCTATGTACCAGTGTGTTATGAATTTGGAATAGTAGCATAACATTTATGAAGATTTTACTTTCATTATTATGTCTCTAAAATCTGTTAAATCTAATGGCACTTCCCTTATGCATTGTGTTCCAGTTTATTCACTAGATGACAAAATGGCAAACACCGCGAGCACCGAACTAAAAATGGATCAGATTATTTAGAACTTTGGGGAGTGCCAGCCTAACTTGCACACTAAGTTTGCATCAGATGATTTTCATGTTAGCAGATAACATAGTCTTGTCTAGTTGTCTGTGCTAGCGCAACTCCAAACAAGAATCCCAAGGGACCCCAAGAATTCTTGGTATACTCTTATTCCAATCCCCAATCCCCAATTGACCGTGCTTCAAAGATTTGTTCCACTTTTGGAAAGACCTTGCATTATGTCACTAGATCTTGATTTTCATATATAAACGTGACTAACCTATCTTCCTTGTAAAGGATTTCTCCGTAATGACCACTAACAGTTGCTCCTGTAGCGGCCAGATAAGATTTAACTGCTGTTATAACAAAGGAAGCCACATTTACAATGAAAATTTGATCAGATTCGTAGAAATTTTGATTCACAACTACATAATAGATTATTGCCTTGTTAACATCATATGTTTAATACATGGGTACATTGGTGCACATTTTAGCAACTTTCTTCAACGCAGTTGTTTTTGGGGCTTGCTGTGATATTTGTGGATATTCTACCGTCAAATGTTGACGTCCAGTCTGGCTAATTGGTGTTGTCATGCTGTGATAGCAATGAGAGGGATAATCATGGTAGATCAAGAGAATTGGGGGAGAGGATAATTATTACTGCTTGCACAATGAGATTAGAATGCTATTTGATCGCCTAAGTATTCAACTCTGACACGTACTCATCACCATAATGTGATAAGACTTCCATTGAAGTTCATGTTGTACAGGAGCTTCTAGGCTGTGGGGTGTCGTTCTTTGGGACCATGTTTGATATCCCTGACGAAGTATTCGTGCCTTTGTATTTTCTCCCGTTGACCCTCCTCTTCGTGTTATCCATCCACCAGGACCACTCTTACAGTAATGGGCCTGGCCGTGTCATATATAAAGAGGGGCCCTCTGGGTAGGGGGCTACCAAGACCGGTGGTATAGAAGGTGGGTTCAGACAACAAAAATGTGGCTCATTTCTGCGTGTATAGAACTGGCTCGGAAGTACCGGGTAAAGCCAATGTCTTGCTAGTATTGTAGTTGACAGATCAGTTCTCAATTGAAAACTGTGCAGAAATGCCAAAGGCACAACTCGGAGGTAGTGGGTGGATTTGCTCGGAAGTACCGAACCTATGCTGTGATCTATTAGAGAAGCAAGCCTAAAACTGTTCAGAAGTGCTTTGTAAAATGTTAGAGCATCTCCTACAGATGATGTAAAAGTTGGTGCCCAAAATTGGTTTTAGGGCAGGAGAGAGAAGGCTTTTGGGCACCAGAAATTTTTCTGCCGTAATAGTGGTGCCCTAAAAATTTGGCTGTCTTCAACTATCAAACGTTTTAAAGCATGCTCAACACAATATATCCAAAACAAATAATATCAAACTCATGTCAAATTAATCCAAACAAATAAAACACAAATAGTACTCCCTCTGTAAACTAATATAAGACTTTTTAGATCACGAACTAATATAAGGCTTTTTAGACGGGACAAGATGGCCATCTCCCATGAGCTTATCTCGCGCTTTGACAAGGCCTAGGAGGACCGAGTGCTCTCCCCTCCGGGGGGCTGGGTGCGTAAGCAACTAAAGATCACCTACCTCGAGCTAGCATCTTTGGAGCGCACTATTGCGAGGCAGCGTGCTCGCATTGCCACCCTCAAAGACGGCGATGCCAACACGGCCTTCTTCCACCGGCAATGCTCTTTCCGCCGGCAAAAGAACCACATATTCAGCCTCACCGTGGATGGCCATGTGATCACAGATCAGGAGGGGATGGCACAGGCGGCCTTCACACACTTCGACGAGCTGCTTGGCTTCCCCGTCACCCGCGACCACTCGCTGGATTTGACGCAGCTCATCGAGCCATGCGACCTGACAAGCCTCGATGAACCATTCAGCCAAGAGGAGATATGGGATGCCGTCAAACGCCTCCTGGCCCGGAAAGCACATGGACCCGATGGATTTATAGCTGAGTTACCGCGGGCATGCTGGGACATCGTGCGACATGACTTCATGGACGTTTTCCAGTAACTGTTCGAGCTGCGTGGCCGCGGTTTCTGCAAGCTCAACCAGGCCCTCTTGACCTTGCTCCCGGAGCGCGCTGACGCCTGCCAGCTCCGTGGCTATCGCCCGATATGCCTCATACACTTCGTGGCCAAGATCTTCGCGGAAGTGCTCTCGTTGCGCCTCGCCCCCGGTCTGGGATGCTTGGTAAGCCGCAACCAGAACACATTCATTCCAGGTCGGAGCCTCCACGACAACTTCGTCCTCGTCAGACAATCGATGAAGCAGCTGCACCAACTTGGGGCCCCAAGAGTCATGCTCAAACTCAACCACACGCAGGCCTTTGACTCCCTATCATGGCCCTTCCTCTTCGAAGTTCTCGGCCAATGTGGGTTTGGGCCTCGATTCCGGGAATGGCTCACGATCTTGCTCTCGACCTCAAGCACTAGGATCATGCTCAACGGCGAGACAGGGCCGCCAATTTGGCACCGGTGCGGGCTGCGCCAAGGTGACCCCGTGTCCCCACAACTCTTCATGCTCGCCGTGGACACCCTTGGCTGCCTCATTTGCCGCGCCCACAACTCCGGCATCCTGCAACAGCTGCATCCACAACGAGCTATCCCGACTATCTCACTTTATCGACGATGTGATGCTCTTCTGCCACGCTACATCGGGCGACGTGGAAGCTGTGCGTACGGGTGAACTACACCAAAAGCCAGGCCACAATCCTTCATGGTGATCAATACACGACCGCGATGATTGCCCAAGTGGGATGCACGGTGGTGGAACTCCTCATTACCTACCTTGGCATCTCACTGACGCTGCGTCGCCCCTCCGCTACCCAGCTACATCCCCTAGTCATCTCGGTGGCGGCCAGGCTCCCGACATGGAAGGCGTGGCTCATGAACAAGGCCAGACAACTAGCATTGGTCAAATCGGTACTCAGCGCTATTTCGGTTCACCAAATGTTAGTGTTTGCCCCCCCAAAGAAGACCCTCAAGCAACTAGAGAAGATCCAGCAAGGATTCCTCTGGGCCGGGCGAACTGTTGCCAACGGTGGGCACTGACATGTCAATTGGCGCCATGTGTGTCGCCTGCTAGAGTACGGTGGCTTGGGGATCCGAGAACTGGAGCGCGCCGGGCTCGCACTGAGGCTACGATGGCTGTGGTATGCTCGCACCAACGACGACCGCGCATGGCAAGGGCTTGATGCAATTCTCCCGTGAGGAGAGCGCGCTATTCTTCGCCTCCACTACTATGGTCATCGGAAATGGATTGACTGCCCTGTTTTGGGCGACCGCTGGCTACATGGGGCAGTCTGTACGCTAATTCACACCGGCGTTATACCAGTGTATCAGAATGGAGGCGGAGTATATTAGTACCAATCTTCAAGAACAAGGGGGGTGTCCAAAGTTGTACTAGTTACCGTGGAATTAAGCTGACGAGCCATACAATGAAGCTATGAGAGAGTCATTGAGCACCGCTTGAGAGGAATGACAAGCGTGGCCAAAAATCAGCTTGGTTTCATGTCTGGGAGGTTGACAATGGAAGCCATTTTCTTGGTACGACAACTTATGGAGAGATACAGGGAGCAAAAGAAGGACATACATATGGTGTTCATTGACTTGGAGAAGGCCTATGATAAGATACCGCGGACTGTCATGTGGTGGGCCTTGGAGAAACACAAAGTCCAACAAAGTACATTACTCTCATCAAGGACATGTACGATAGTGTGGTCACAAGTGGTAGAACAAGTGATGGTGACACTGGCGACTTCCCGATTAAAATAAGAGTGCACCAAGGGTTAGCTTTGACCCCTTATCCTTTTGCTTTGGTGATGGATGAGGTCACAAGGGATAAACAAGGAGATATCTCATGGTGTAAGCTCTTTGCGGATAATGTGGTGCTAGTCGGGGGGGTTAATAGAAAGTTATGGAGACAAACCTTGGAATCAAAAGGTTTTAGCCTTAGTAGAACTAAAACCGAGTACATGAGGTGCGGTTTCAGTACNACTAGGCACGAGGAGGAGGAGGTTAGCCTTGATGGGTAGGTGGTGCCTTTAGAAGGACACCTTTTGATATTTGGGGTCAATGCTGCAGAACGATGGTGATACCGATGACGATGTGAGCCATCGAATCAAAGCCGGATGGATGAAGTGGCACCAAGCTTTTGGTGTTCTCTGTGATAAGAGAGTGTCACAAAAGCTAAATGGTAGGTTCTATAGGACAACGATTTGACCCGCAATGTTGCATGGCGCTGCGTGTTGGCCGACTAAAAGGTGGCATGTTCAACAGTTAGGTGTAGCGGAGATGAACATGTTGAGATGGTGTATGGCCACACAAGGAAGGATCGGGTCCGGAATGATGATATATGGGATAGATTTGGGGTAGTACCGATTAAAAAGAAGCTTGTCCAACATCGTCTGAGATGGCTTGGGCATATTCAGCGCAGGCATGCAGAAGCTCCAGTGCATAGTCGATGGATAATGTCAATAGAGGTCGGGGTAGACCAAACTTGACATTGGAGGAGTCCGTAAAGAGAGATCCGAAGGACTGGAATATCACCAGTAAACTAGCCATGGACAGGGTTGAGTGGAAGCTAGCTATCAATATGCCAGAACCATGAGTTGGTTCCGAGATCTTATGGGTTTCAGCTCTAGCCTACCCCAACTTGTTTAGGACTAAAGGCTTTGTTATTGTTGTTGTTGTTGTTGATGATGATGATGTTTGTAAAGGGACAGGTATTAAAGACTGGGCTGTGTGTCTCCTAACCAAGTGTCTTCCCAAAGCCTCAGAGAAAAGCATATCTATCATGCACGGATTTTGTTGGAGATTCACATTCATGCATGCATATTTTATTAGTATTGTTCAATCCAACGGCCGTATTCCATCAATGTGGTCATATCAAGCAGTCACTCACAATAAAACCAGCTGTTGATGGTTGCATAATGTTTCACCATGTTTCATAATGTTCTTTATTGTTTCATAATCTTATTTTGTGGATTATAGTTTCATAATGTTTCACCATATTTGATGACTCAAATTTAAAATCTTGGCAAAATATATTCAAGAATGTTTTCGTTTCAAAGGCTTCGTCACCAAAAACATTATTGATTTTTTCGCATGGAATTTAGTGAATTTCACTGAAACAAGTTTGAAGCCTCGTGATTTAGTTGTCCAAAGATCAATTTCAAAATATGTATTCAATATTGGTCTTGTTATGAAGATCTTGCCAGAAAAAACACATTTGTGTAAACAGAAAGTAAAACAATTTTTTATTTCAAAATATATTAGGCATCTATTTGTTTCAACGAAACTTAGTGACTAGAGAATAACACATGTTAGGGGATAGAGAAAACACTAGATATCAGTGGGCCCACAGAAAAAGAATATAAAAATGTGCATGCATGCACGGGAGGTCCCGTGCTTGGTAGAAAATCCTTTCTAAAACCTCGTACTCATGTCATTGCCAACAGAAAACAATCCCCTGCTAAAAAGTCGTCCTTGACCCCGTCCAATCCTTTCCAAAAAGGCGAGTTCATACTTCATAGCCTTTACTGTCACCTGAGACATTGTTTTCCAATGTAAGTATTTATTATGTACCAATTCTTGTCATACCACCTGAGACACTGAGAAGCTTGTGACATAGAAAGATGCTTCTCCTGAAGAAGAATGCCTTAGTGCACCAAACACATGGAGTAATGGAGATTAGGAGAGCATCTGCACGTAGTCACATCCTACTGGAGTGTAGATAGCTTCACCAAGGCCTGACCAGAGACCGCCCCATGGACGCCGCTGTTGAGTTATATTTATAGCCGTGTATAGCCTTCGTCTTTTCCCTGTTGTACAAGGGGCTTTTTGCATATTTTCCTCACCTGTATGTCTATATATACTGGCCTATGACCACATGGGAATACAAGTTGCTATTTCCCTAACAACTGCAAACCCACAAATGATAGCAAGAGCTCGATCGGCGTTCCCTTTGGAAGTACCTTGTATCTGGCATTTTGTTCTCCTTGCACGTTTACAAGTTACAACACACAAAACAAAGCATATCTTGGATCTTTAAGAGCAAATGAAAGGACGGTGAACGAATAATGGAGGCTGACTGGCAAGCATCTCTTTAGAGGTTTTAAATACAAATGTGTGATCAGTTATAGTCAAATATATGGCGTCATGGTGCAGAAATTCACTTTGGCTCATGGTGCTTATCTATATATCTGTGTTGCATTTTTGTTGGACAATGTTTCTTCAATATTAAGCCATGGGGTTTTCATAGCTGCTGTCCTGAGGTTATTTTGGACAATCCTGTTGACATTTTGTAGACATGTTACTGATACAATTGCAAGTAGTTTTTAGTTAAGTGGGTGAACGATAAATGTATGAATTTGTTGACAAAGAAAGAGTTTGTTGGTCTTATTAACACATGTTAACTTTTCCATGCAAATGATACCTGACACTAGTTCTGATAATTATAGCTGCCATATGTGACATAAAGATATAAATGGAATGAACAATATTTTCTGTAACCGGAGATTAACTTGCGCATGGGCAAATACATTCTTGAATAATTTAATGTGCTTCCTTACTTTGTTATTGGGAAGGAAAAGTATCACATTGTGCTGAAAGCTTGTACGTATATAAATTTCATCCATTCAAATTGTAGAAGGTTGTTTGCCATTTGGAACTGCACTTCGTCTACCAAGCAGTGTCCTCAGCCATGCTTAAAGCTCATGCATAGATCCCTCCAATTATCTGGAATGCGTGAGGTTACATACAGTTTGGATTGGTCAATGTGTTATGGCAAATGACCAGTGTTTAGTAGTACTGTATTCAGCAAATGCAATTCAAGTGGAGAGTCCAGGGGCCAATTTTGTCTTAAGGGTGGTTTTTTTGTTGCTTTGATCTATGCAAATGTAATTTTTGTATCAGAAGGCTGTAGACCTTAACAAAATTTTATTCCCTTAACTGAAATGCTGACATGACAGCCAAAAATTACCTTAAAAGTATTATTATCAGAATCAATCGTTCAGTTCTTACTGAATGGGCTTATCCATCTTAGCAGCAAACCGCAAGCTGCAAACGCTCGAATAGTTTTCCTTCTTTTTGTAGAGAGTGTGCAAGTTCTTTTACTATTCAGGTTGATTTCATACAATGTTTGTAATCTGTCTTGTCTGTAACTTACAAGCCATTCTATGTAGTCAAGTGCATGTATGCTATGTACCTATAATATCATGGTGATAGGATGCTCATACTTCTGAGTTCTGAATGTTGTTTGGTGCAGGTATGACTTTGCTTCAAACGGGTGGTCGAAGGAGGCTACTTTGAGGAGAAAGATCCCAGAGACTGAGTTGTGTGGCTTCGTATCATTGAACGGTGAACTGCATGTGCTTAAATCTGCCAAACTTCCTGCCGAAACCCTCCACCCTCGAAGGCAGTTAAAGAAGAGGCTGGCTTTGGAGTTTCAGGTTTATAACCCGCTGGCAAGGAAATGGAGAGTGTTCACCACATATCCCCCCGTCAGCGTACCCATCGATTTCAGAACTGCAGCTCTTTGTACAGTTGAGTTGTAGGGCTGCTGGTGCTCATCATCTTCTGTACAGATTCAGGTAGCAGGGGTGCTATCGCTTGCAAATTTACATGTAAATGACGATGAACTTCTAATGATTTCGGTGGATGCCGGAGACTGTTGTGCGCGCTTCGCATTGTTAAACTCGTGTAACCGTTTGTATATAAATAATAATACCTAACGCTGCACTATATAAATCAGGCGCTGTGACATGTGGTGTAAGTATATCCGCATTCAAAGCTTGTAAGTACATTGCTTGGTGAAATCTGCAGTATGTTTCTGGTTGTGAGTTGTGGTATCCTAATCTTTCTGAATTTGTGTAACTTATATTTTTCAGATAACGGTGCAAGGTTTTCTCACTGAAATTTGGAACTGGACATAGATGAAATTTGATTAACAGTGTAATGACATCTTAGTTCAAAATGTTCATGTTGACGGGATTTATTGCTGTGTAAAAACAACGGGTCACTACGGGGCGTCTTTGGTAACGTGATCGAGACAAATATTAGCGGGAATGTCATCAGTATAACTGAGGCGTGGTGTCGTTTTAATAACTGAAATACAGTAGTATGATCGGTGATCTGTAATAATTGGTCGTATAACTGAGGCGTGCCATACATAAACCATCAAAATTGATAAATCATCAGTGATCATCGGGCGCAGTAAAATGCGCCTATCCCTCTAATTTGTTTGACAAAGGGTGGATTTTATTGTCTAATCATCACTCAATGAACATGGCCGCCATTGACGACGTGACCCGCCGCAGAACCCGGCTGCCTTCACGATTGCTCCGGGAGCCGGAGGTACCGACGGCGCCACTGCCCTGGCTCCTGAACACGAAGAGGCAGCGGTCGCCGTTGCCGCGCCTGCACGCGTACAGATCGAGGCGGTCTCCCTTGCGCATGCCGTTCTCCTCCACGAGCCGCCGCCACTGAGGCCCCATGACCTGGTACGCCTTGCTGGAGTTGCGGTAGCGGATGATCGCGTCCTTCTCGCGGCCATCGGCGTCGAGGGCCTTGACCGTGACCCTGTTCTCGGCGTTCAGGCCGTCGCCGCGGAGCTCCTCCAGCTCCGGGAAGAGCTTGGGGATGGGGCCGCCGCGCACCGCCTCCTTGGTGAGGAGCAGCCGGTTCTGCACCGCCTGGACGTCCGACTGCTCCAACGGCTTGGACAGCGCCCAGTCGGCGTCGTGCACGCCGAGGCTGCCCATCACCTGCCGGTGGCGCGCTTCCTCCGCGGGGTCGATGCGGCCGCGGGCATTCATGGCGCCGTTCATGCGATTGCGCCGGGGAGATCTGCCGTACGTACTTCTATGTATCCACCGGTGGAATTTGGAATGCCACTGCGTCGGTTACGTGCCAATATATAGGTCGTTAGGATCGTTTGTATGGCAAGCATGCACGGGAAGAGATCTTTGATCTTGTTTTTTTTTTCCTTTAACCTAGATCTTTGTTCTTGTTGGGAGGCGAGTTATTTACCCAAAACCACCACATTCAGGGCTAGGGTAACAACTTGGTACCAGATTTGAGGCAGGACACAAAAAACCACCACCAACGGGACTAAACTGTAACGCGGAGCACTGATGCTGCGTTTTGACTGCGAAAACAGCGGAACCGACAGGTGGGGCCTGCCTGTCGGGCTGACGTGGCATGCTTGTGTGGACGACACGCTGAGTTGGATGAGGGTCCCACCTGTAAATAACTCAAGTGTTTATCTTTATTCTTTTTTTTGTCTTGGGCATTTCAACAAACACGTACTAGGCGACATCTGAGCAACTGTGCACTTCATGCCGCCGGCGACGAGACCTGGCCGCGCCTGCGCTTGAGGCGCCCGCCGGGAGGCCCTAGCCGTGCCCGGGCTTGCGGCGCCCGCCAGGAGGCCCTGGCCGCGCCCGTGCTCGCGTGCTGTGCTGGCCACGCCCGTGGTCGCGTCCGTACTGACGGGGTGCGCCATGGTGGAGCGCCCTGCTCGTCCCCCGTGCTCGCGGCGCCCGTCGGGAGGCCCTGGCTGCGCGCGCCGTTGTGGAGCACCATGGCCACGCCCGTGCTCGCGGCGCCCGTCAGGAGGCCCTGGCGCCGAGCGCCGTTGTGGAGAGCCATGGTCACGCCCATGCTCGCGGCGCCCGTCGGGAGGCCCTGGTTGCGGCGGTGCCCCGCGGTGGATCGCCCTGGCGGCACCTACGCTCGACGCCACCTCCCGCCGCTCCCCATGAGCCCATGGTGCTCGATGCCAAGTTTCTCACTGCCGCGGCTGCATCTGTCGGCTCCATGGTGCGCCGTCGCGCGACCTCGCCTGTGCGGACGGTGGCCTTCTTCTTCATGCAGGCGCCTCTGCTCTCGAATGGAGGAGTCCGGCCCGTAGTTCCTTTGGTCACTGCTCCGACGTGGACATGGCGTGCGGTGCCTTCTTCAATGACCAGATGATGTACGCACAGAAGGTGTTCGATGAAATGCTCCAGTGAAAAAATGTTGTGAAGAAGATGACTTTCTAGTCATTGACAGGTGGGGCCCGTGTCTCATTTGCCACATCAACCGGTCAAACTTTTTGGTCTTCGCCATGTCAGCCCGACGGATGGGACCCACATGTCGGTTTGGCCGTGACCAAATTCCAGCGTCAATGCTCTTCGTTACATGTTAGGCACAATTCCGATCGACCCGCACTTTTGGCTCTGGGCGGCGCGCGCCCCTTGTATCCTGTCCGTCTGCAGGCGCTTTGAGATGTGCAGATAAAGTAGTGTTTTTATTAGTTAAAGAGCATTTATTCTTTACATAAATCAGCATA
>CBMN011746952.1:0-12548 GCA_000582825.1 Hordeum pubiflorum | reverse complement strand
CCTCCCGGAGGGAAGTTTCCCTAGTGGAATCGCTCCGTCGGAGAGCAAAAGTGCTTCTGCTCGGGTTCCACCTTGAGACGGCGGCGCTATGTCCCGATAGTGTTCTTCTGATTTTTTTTCTAGGGAAAACAACATGTTATAGGAGAAGATGGGCCCAGAGGCCCGCTGGTGGAGCCATGAGGACCGCATCCAGCTGCTTCCGGGGACCGCTTCCGAAGACATTCTTCTTGCTTACTTGGCTTGTTTGTTGGTTGCAGTGTTGCTCTCGGATGTTGAGAACAAGCATGCTGCCGCGCAGCTGCATCACGTCTCCGACCTTACTGAGCGGATGCGTACTTCTGTGGGCCTGGCTTGTGGGACGTTATTCCACGATGAAGAAGGCCCGTAGGGCACCTTCGATGGTGTGACCACTTCGTTGGCGCGGGTTCCTGCATAGTCGCTTGACTGACAGTACTCAGCCGCCTACGAGGGCGCGATGAGGGTGTTGGTGGGCGTGAGGGCCCTACACCTGGACCTGCCTCTGCAGCTAATTGTTCATGGGGCACCCATCATGGAGGCTTCGTCCTGGGAGGTCGGAGATGACGAGTCCTGCTGATGAGTGATATTTTTACACTCAACTACCCTTTGTTTAAACCGAGATATTTCAATTAAACTGATATATTCCCTTCGATATTGCCACTAGTGACTAATGAATCTAAATGATTCCACAAATTCTCTCTTTATTGTTTTCCTACATAAAAGGGGCTAAACATGGACGAAATCAAGCCAAAATATGGAAATGAGTGAAGGAGGAGATAGGAGAAATCAGGAGGAGGCGCACCAGAAGAAACACCTCCAAAGATGGTGTTCCATGCGAACACGACCGCTCGCAAGAGTAGTTTTATGGCATGGAATTCGAGGCCTTTCGTCCACCGGAACAACTTTTGTAAAGGGGTCGAAGCCGAATTGTCAACAGAACATCCGCGAGCGGAGCCAAAATAGAATCATCCTAATCCATCTTCATCAAGCCTAGCCACTGCCATTTCCATCTCCATAGCCACCATCACCACCATAGTTCATCTTTCACTAGATCGTACTTGTAATCATGAATCGCACACGGCATCCATTGTGAGACATATTATCAATCAATCAATCAAACTTCATGATGTGTTCTTCGTGTGATCTGTTTTCCATGTGTGAGTAGTTCGGTAAGGTATGGATTGAGGTAAGAGCCTTGCAACCCTCTGTATTTTCTGCAGGGATCAATGGAAGTGCTTTGAATTAATGTCTCGCATGTGTGGATATTTTTAACCCAGGATCATGCATAGCGAGCCACGGGGAGGCTAAGGGCAGGGAGACCCTTAAGTGTTATTTTGAACACGGGTGACAAAAGGTTTTAGTACGATAACACGGATACTATCTTTGGGGATTCAAGAGGTGTAGTCATTAAACTCCCAATGCTCTTGTCTGATTATTATAATATTAATTATCGAGGCAACCCTGCAAGATGGATAGGGCCTTCGGTTGGATAACTGATTCTTGATGTAGGACGCGTGCTAGTCAGATGTAATTTGGACACATCCCTCACTTTGGTTTGTAACAAGCACATCTCGATGGGTGACTTCCAACACACAAATTAACATCATATTTGGTCCCATCACAAATACATGGTTGTAAGCATTAAGACCTCATACTCGGACCTCTTTTTATTATAAGTGTTCAACTCAAGGTTGTTGATTTCGATCCGGTTAAAAGCAGGAATTGTTTCTTCAACAAAAGCTTGATAGAGACCCTAGCTTCAAGGGGACGTTCCTCTCGTGGGTTCGATAACCCAGGGTCACCTATGGGGAAATAGGTGTGGATACTTTATGTTCCATTTCCGGATCACAAAAAGGAAGTATCACCTGCAAACTAGATCGAATCATCAAGCGGTGTCCTATAGGGGAGGATGACTCGTAGGCCGTTTGTGTATTGATTAGTTTACTATGACTATGTATTTTGACACATGTTCATTATTATTGAATGTATCCCTTGTATGTGTTGGAGCAACATCTAGTTTAGCTGGCGTGAAATGCAACCCTGTTGCGCCGTAAGCGTCAACGTTTTGGTGGGAAGCCCCTGTTGGAGCTCGGCAATCGTAGAACGACTGTAAGTCGCTGCAGGCCTTTTGGATAGATTAGGATTCTCAGTTGGTTAGTATTATGTGTTGCAAACTCATGGTGAAAGGGAAAGGGTATCCGTAAGCCTCGTCAACACGGAATATCTCCTTGTTAGGATAGCTCGGGTGTGGGTGCATTGATGCGGCCCCCAAGTAAGATTGAGTGGCCGACGGATACAACTCCCATGTGGGTCGGGGTGGGGTGACAAACGATGCAACCCCCAAACCCATCTCATAGAAGGATCTCTTTGACTCTCCTCGAATCTTAACACGGCGAGGTCAATACATGGTGTTTGTTGTTATCGTAGGTCATGGATAGAAAGTTGGATTTGCTTAAGGTGCTTAGGTGTACTTATAGCATCATTGCATCAAAGCTTGGTATAACAAGCCATAAGATAATAGAAACATTAACTTATTTGTTGAGGGTTTGTTCGTGAAACAAAACTAATAGACTGAATAGTAAAAAGGAAGAAGTGACGAAATAGTTTGTTCTGTGCGTCGTGTGATTTGGCTCTTTACTCTTGTCCTTCATGTCGCGGGCCTCTAGCCACTTGCGCTCTCCTCATGCCAGTTGGAGCATGAGGGGTCATCTGGTAGGTTTTGTGAGTGAGGCATCGTGTCGCCATGTTTTTTTCTTGGGGTAGTCTATAGGGGCCTCCGCCTAATATTGCTGGTCTTCAGGGAGGTCGGCCTCGACCCGTTCCAAGTTGGTGACCTCAATTTCATGTGCATTCTTGGGGCGCTGGAGATGGTGATGAAGCCGTTCGGGCCTGGCATTTTGAGCTTCATATAGGCATAACATGGTATGTCCATGAACTTGACGAACGTCGGGCGTCCTAGCAGTGTGTGGTATCCTCCCTTAAAAGGAACCACTTCTAAGCAGAGTTTTTTCTGCACGGAAATTTGTTTTCGTGCCGAATTTGACCTCTACTGTGATCTGACATAACAGCTTGGCCTTCTTTCCTGGTACTATGTCATGAAAATGTGTGGGCGAGGTCTACATGCCGGTTATGGGTAAGCCCATTTTCTGCATTTTTGTGGTTTAGATGATGTTGAGGCCGGATCCGCCGTCCATGAGCACCTCTGACAACTAGCAGACACCGATGATTGGGTCTACCACGAGTGCGTTTTGTTGCGATTCGGTATGTAGTCCGGGTGGTCTGTGAACCCAAAAGAAATGGTGTGATTCGACCAGTCTAGGAGTTGGGGAACCCTGGGGACGAGCGTGTATACCTCTTGTAAGGTTTGCTTCTAGGCTCTTCTCGACTCGGGACCTCGAAAGATCATATGTATTGTATGTGTTTCCTTGTGCTTGTTCATCCAGCCTCCACTACTTCTCTGGGAGGCTTCTCATATCCTTGTTGCTCGAGGGTGATAATCATTGTCGTCATCCAAGCCTCTACTGTCCCTGCGCTTTGTGTTTTTTGTGTCTTTGAGTTTTTCATTGAGGTGACAGTCGCGTGTTGAGTGAACCTCCTTGTAGGCTCCGTGGCTGTGATACTTAAAAGGGTCGCTCATGGCCTCCTCGTAAGAGCGGGATGATCGCATTGGTCTGTTCTCGCCTCTTTTCTTCTTATTGCTCCTTTGTATGGCCTCCTGCGCAGCTGTCGTCGAGTCAACATGCGACCTTTTTTTCCTCTTGTGGCCGCACTTCAGGTTTCGGTTCTGATCTTGGCCTCTTCCGTTGCCATGCATGCCCTCTGGTTCCATTGGATTGTCGTACTGGTGACCCGCACAGGCGGTTTCCTCGACCGTGCCAAAATTGTTGGTGACCTCCATGAGGGCTGCCATTTTTAGCAGTTTCCCTTTGGCTCTCTTCTTCCCTAGCTTGTGCCGGAGCATGGGATCTAGTGCCCCGCTGAAGAATGCTTCAATGGCCATCCCGTCGGAGACATTTGGTATAGTATTTTTCTTCTTGGGCCAACGTGCGTCATAGTCGCGGACTGACTCCTTCCCCCCTCGATTACGTTGTGGAAATCCATGATGATTCTGGGCCGATGGTAAGTGCACTCAAAGTTGTTGAGGAACTTGTGCTCGAAGTCCGCCCGTTCAAACATGATCGCATGGATCCGGGTAGGCATAGAAAAACATGGCGTAGGGCGTTGCCAATGTCGTTGTGGGCCATTTCGATGGATGTCAGGTAGTCACTGAGCCAAAGGTTGGGTTTGGAATCGCCTGGTATTTCTCGATGACGCGTACGATGAAGGACTGCGGGAATTGGTAATTGATGACCTTGTAGCCAAAGCATGGTGGCGCTATGCCTGAAGTTAGACGTGGTATCGGAGCTTCATAGTCGGGCCCGTAACGCTCCATGGCGCAAGCTCACAAGTGGTCGTGAAGATCTAGGCGGAAACGGAGCCAATCGTGGATGGACGCTCCTTGATTTTCACGCTTGCGTGACTTCTATTGTGTGGCGGAGGTCGTCAGTATCAAGTGTTGTATTGGTTGTCCATGCATCGTTGTTCTCTTGGTGTGCCGAAGATTAGTGTGGTGGCGACACGACACTCCCCGTCTCCGTCGTGTCGTTCTTTTGCTTGTCATAAAGCTTGGTCATCCTTCATTTAACCTTGGTGAGCTCCTCCACGAGGTCCTGGTTGGTGGGTATGGCCTTCATCCTGTCTACCAAAGCTATTGCTTCTTTGATTCTTGGGGCTAGTGAAGAGCGTTCCATTGAGTTTTCTCGTCCTGGGAGGCTCCCGTTGGCCTCCCGGTAAGCGAATGTTTCCTGGGTCTGCTGATTCGTGCAGTGGACAAGCTCCAGGTGGATGTCGCCATGCTCGCAGGCAACGATTTCTAGGTTATCTTGTTGGAGACGCACGTGTCGCTTCAGCGTGCATATCCTTTTTGCCTCTCCTGATAGTGTCCCTAGTTTGTTGCCCTCAATGGGTGTCGCGAGGCGCCTGATGGCGCTGGCGATCATGTTTGGGGACAATATTGCTGCTCAGCCATCGCGTGTCTGGCCGCCCTCGGAGTAAGGATTTCCTGGGTTTCAACTTTCGGGGGTGGGGGTGGTGACAGCTCCGATTGTGTGATCGGTTTTGTTGTTGTTGCAGTTGACTGTGGCGTGCTATCGCTTTCCTCGGCCTCCGCCTCTGTGGCCATCACCTTGTGCAATGAGATCGGTTGTGGGACGTACTCCTCGATCCATCTGTGGCCTCCCGCAGGGTCTCTGCTTCTGTGGTGGCGTTCTGCCGTTTGTCGGGTTTCCTGGTCCTGTAGGCCCTTCTTTGGTTGGTGAAGTCGTGGTTTCCCCGAACTCGGCATGCTCCTAGGACACCTTTTACCCTTCAATATCTTTGTGATCAAAGAGCGATAGTAGATCGGCTGTGTCGATGCTGGAATCTAAGATTGTTTCATCGAGGAAGCAGTCATTTGGTTCGTGGTTAATGTGGCAGTTGTCGCGGACCATGGCGGCGAAATGTATGTCTGTATGGAAGTGTGGACGCAGCTTTTGTTGATACGCAGTTCCTTCCATAATCCGAATGGAAAAAAGGTTGTTGAGGTTGAATGGTGAGGTTGTCGGGGTTGGGAACCTATCCCGTGCCTCGTGTTGAATTGGAGGTAAGCACAATCGGAGATCGCCGCGGGCGTTGTTTGTGAAGGTGACGTTGCTGGCGTACATTGTGCATATAGAGTGGGTTGGTGGGTTGATGACCCGACCCGCCCTGTCCGTTGTGAACTTGAAGGATCCAAAAGTCAGGCTCTCCCCCGGCGTAAGGCCACCGGGAGCAGACGAAGACTCAACCCAAGATCGGACTCCAACCAGCGCCGCCCGTGCCTGGCGTGCCAACTGATGGTGCAAAATATCGTCAGATCCCTTGGTAGGGGTCCAAGCGTAGCTCAGAGTCTTAGATCGGAGGTCGCACAAAGGGTTTATACAGGTTCGGGCCTCCGAAGGGTGGATGGATCATATGTCCTGCTTGCATTTGTTATTCATGGTGAATGGATACCTTGTGCGAGGGGTTACAATGGTGTATGAGATTGCTACCGAGAGTTACTATCTGAGATGAGATCGCCTACAGGGTTACCCGACCTTCCTCTATATAGGCAGGGAGGTCCAGGGTTTACATGATGACAGATGTGATATGGGACACCGCCGCCCTTAGTCTTGGAGGACATGGATGTCTCTGGCACCCCTTTAGGGCTTCTCCCTTATACCGGGCTGAGCGGGCCCCTCGTCAACCTTAAGGCCAGGCTCCCTTAAGTGGGCCACCCCCTGGTATTTGGCACCATCAGTGAAGAATTTGACTTGGTGAAGACAATTACTCTTCGAAACACAAGTCGACACCTATCCGTCTAGAGAGTTAGTAACTCTCAAGAGTAATAGGTACAAGAACTCTCAACTCAGATATACTGTGATGCTCAACCACTACCTAAGTTTCGGCTCTTGATTTTCTCTTAGTGGATCTTAAACTCAAATCTCTCGGAATATGAAGTGGAGCAACCAACAATCAGCGTCAGAGCGGGGTGGCTATTTATAGCTGCAACCTTCCCAAGTGGGAAATGACCATTTAGGACACGCGGTCCAGCCAATGGCCAACCGACATGTTTCCAACCGTCGGATTTCGAGCACACGGTAACTTTACGTGAGGAATAAGTAAAGGTGACTCCTCGGTACGAAACATATCTCTCGCAGCCCAGAAGATCAACGTCTCTGCCTCGCAAGTAAATTTTTGGAGCACAAAGAGATTTCTCTCAGACTCTCATAGGTTTTGGTTAAGCATCACAATAGACATAAGTCTCGAAATACTTATACCCCTCTTAATAGTATGTTCGCCCTATGACTCAAATAAGAGAAAGTAAAACTATGAAACAATTGATACATCTTCACTTTGCCTTTAGTCTTCTCAACTGCAACAATTTGTTCTCGGACACACCGAAAACAAATCGCTTCACTTTAGCAATATTTTAAGAGGTCAACACCATCACACAATCTTCTCGGTGTAGTTTCTTCTCCAAACATATCTCTCTCTTCTCTACAACATAAAAACTTCTCAATGAAATTTATCAAACTTCTCGTTAAAATATAGCATTCTTCTCAATACACCAGTGACTATTTCTCTTTGTGTGCACTACCAAACAAATCAGTCCCTTACTGTTGCTGACAATAATCTCAAAAACACAAGGGGGCAAGACATTGCACCAGCATTACTAGGAAAGAAGCAAGGAACCTTTCTGCTATCCGTACCAGATAACAAAAGGAATCACAAAGGATAAAAAGGGAGAAGCCAGGTATCGAACCCAAGTATCTTGGATGCTGCGTTGCGCTTCAAGCCACCGAGTCACAGTCGGCTTCATGGTAAAACAGTAGGGCGCGATGCACTTGAGGTAAATAGTCATTTTCCAGGTTTTCTTCTTTTTCCACCGGTTTTCTTTCTTTATTTCTCTCATTTCACTAGTATTTTTTCCATTTTTTCTTCGGTTTTATTCGTTTCTATCTCGGTTTTCACTGGCCCTTTTCTTTTGTTTCATTTTTCTCCGGTTTTGTTTCTTTCTTTCTCGTTTCTCATCGGGTTTTTGGTTTTCTCTCAGTTTTCACTGTTTTCTATACACATTTTTGGTATATATATCTAATACATGTTTAACATTTTATAAATACAAGATTAACATTTTATAATACATGGTCAACATGTTTTGTATACACATTTAACATTCTTCAAATGCTTGATTAACATTTTCCAAATACATGATTACTTTTTTTGAGTATATGGTCAAGACTTTTTTCAGATGGTTGATTAACAATTTTTAAATACAAGTTTAAGATTTTTTTAGTACATTTTCAACACTTTTATACACATTTAATATTTTTCAAATACTTGATTAACATTTTCCAAATACAAGATTAATTTTTAATACATGGTCAACATTTTTATACACATTTTATAGATTTCAAATGCTTGATTAACATTATTTTGATACATGTTTAACATTTTTAATACATTATCATCATTTTTTATATACGCATTTAACATTTTGAATAATTTATTAAAAAAACTAGAATATTTATTTTACATTTTTTCAAATGCTTGGATTAATATTTTTTAAATACAAGTTTAATACTATTTGTAATACATGGTCAACATTTTTCTATACACATTTAGTTATTTTTAAATTCTTTATTAACATTTTTGGAATACTTTTTCCCATTTTTTCAAATGCTTGGATTAAAAATATATTAAATACAAGTTTAACATTTTTGGGATACACGGCGAAGATTTTTTTTGTGTACACATTTACCATTGCTTGATTAAAAAAATGCTTGTTTGATATTATTTTTTAATGCTTGGAATAACAATTTTGAAATACATGTTCAGATTTTTTTCACACACATTGTATTTTTTATATACGTTTTTCATACACATGAGAAATATTTTCTCTATACACATTAAACATTTTTCAAATGTTTTATATGAAGTGTTTTTTAATATACTCCTATTTGTTTAGAATATTTGAAAGCATAAACGAAAGTAAGAAAAAAAGATAAAAAACGAAAAAAACGTGAAAAAAAACCCGAGGGTGTGGTCACCTAGCGCCCGGCTTGACGCGAAGCTTCCCTGCATCCCGCTATTAGCGAGACATCGGAGCGTCCTGAAAGGAGCGCTTACGGTGTCAGCTATACTGCTTCTGCTGACAGATCGTGACTAAGCTACACAGGCAATGATACAGACGGAGAAGTGACGAGCCACTTTGCTGGGAGAAGGGGAAATCTCGACGCCCCTTTCTAATCCTACACTCGTACATGGGGGTATCAACAATGTCAGCGGCAGAGGATAATCTCACGTATGTCTCTCTCGCCATCAGTAAGAACGGTGTGCTCAAGCAATTGAAGCAGCGACAAAAACGGACTGAGCTTCAGGCTGAATGGCGCTTTCAGTGGCGATTGCTTGTATGAAGATGACCTCCAGTCTCCAGAGAAGAAGTAATATGAAGGAGCTCCAAGATCGCGCCATCGTCATCTTACCATAGCACTCTAGCCGAACTGCCGGAGGACCCCATGCATCGGGTAGTGTTAGGCAGGTCTCTCAGAATCAAACGATTCCTGTGCACCGCTGCATTGTAGTACGTACTATAGTGAACATGTTAGTCAAGTCAAAAAAAAAAGGTGAACATGTCACTCCCTGTTGATCTAAAAAAAGTGAACATGTTAGTCGTACGCTCGAGCTGGGAAAATCCCATTCGTCGACATCGTCGTGCATGCAATTTCCACAGACACCATAATGGCCTTCCTTCCAGTTTTTGGTGTACGTCCCTTCACCTTTACACCGTACGTTCGTACACCGTCCTTCTGCCTTGTAGCTTCTGGCCGAGCTTATATATTTTTCTCTCCCTGTGCCTAAATTTTGAGAATATATCCGGTCCTCCTGATTCCTCTTACCAGACAGACAAGGCGTGACACAGTCCCCGCGGGCCGTGGGTATTCAATGTCTGGCCACAGCCCACAGATTTCGACACTCTCGATCCCATTTTGCACCTCCCCATCTCTTCTTCTGCTGTAACGGGCGCCAGCTGCCGCTTGGACAGCAAAATGCCGCCTACCAATATTACTTAAATCGATATTCAACTGCTCTGTAGCCTGCAGGCACAAGGACCAACTTGGCACTACGTTCTTCTAGCATAATATGGAGTCAAGCTTTCCAAGATCACACTGCTGATCCTTGTTATCCAAGACGTTGCTGCCTTAACCACCACCCTACAGGAATAAATATATAAATGAATGAATGATCAGGCCCTTTTTTGTACTAGACTATTTTTCTAAATCTCCAGACGTTCCAAATGCCTCGAGGCACGCTTGCCTTGCATATGACAACAGACGGTAGGGCATCGTTGAGTGTTGACAACTCAAAGGAACCCGTACCAATAAGAGCATCATCATCACTGCTGTGCGTGGTGGGAGAAGGTGGGTTACATAAATTATGATGAACAAACAAAAGGCTAATCGCGTAGGTTGTTCGTTTCACCTTCACCTAAGCTTCATCTTTCTTGCAAGGACCTGACCCTGCCTGCCTGCCTGCAGTGACCAACTGAGCATCAGTGAGCACAGTGGCTCACTAGAAGAGCTTTGATCATTGTTCAGTTGAGTAGTGCCATTTCTTCGGAAGAGGAACTAATTGTTAGGTAGTGATGATTAACTATGAGGCTCATGGATCGATCACCTAATAATTTGGGTTGCTCAAAAGAGGAAGGAATTGGATAGGTAGGAGGCCAAGACCCAAAAGAGTGGCGATCGATGGATTTAAAATGAAGAACTGCCAAGACGCATTGCTTTAAATTGTTTTGACTAATTGTAGGGGGGGCCTGGCAACTGGGTGCGCAATTTGGGCTTAAATATAGGGCAGCAGATGGTTTGATTTAGAAGCAACGCAGTCTTACTTTATGAAATCCGCAGAGATACTGTCGCTCCGCAGTATCAAGTTAACAAGCTCCGAACGAAAATAAGCAGCGCCAAATTAACAAGTAACCACACGTGTAGCTCGTCCTCTCCCCTTGTAGTATATATCCTGCAGGTCGTCCTGTGTTTTGTCATCTTTTGTAGCAATATATACTTTTGTTGCCCGAGTGCCCGTTTAATTTAATTTGCAGCTTGATCTGCCCTGTGACAAGCATGATTAGGCCACTAACGCCATGTTATTGGATGTAAACAATTCCGATCCTTTTGCATGCATGCGGCTCGTGGCCAGGGGATATGGTACGTTTAGGGCACAATTCGCCGCCTGGTGATATATATGTACCCAGAGATCTACACACTCGTGCTAAAGAAAGGGAACTGGATTTGCTTTAGCATATAGGTTGGTTATAAGCTTAAAGAGGAGAGAGCTAGGCAGCGCTGGCTGACGCCTCTGGGGCACTAAAAATACAGGTCATTGTTTCTCATGCATGCATGATTAAAGCCAAAAAGGGGCAGAATTATTCGCACTCAAGCCCAAAACAAGTTCAATAAGTACATAGATCCATCCTACTGCATATGCATTACGCAGGCCGTTACGGAACGGCATATGTACACTTGGACAAAGGAGAGACACGAATATGTGCGTGAATCATGAGGAGCAGTAAACAAACAGTGACCGTGCATAGGATAATGCCATAATGCCCACCCCATGCACATGCGATTGGAAAATAAAGGCTTAACTACAGCTTGTTTAGATTAGAAGCTGCACATGAGCCCCGGACTATTGCGCGACATGAACACGAGGGTAAGCTAGCTGTCACCTTTGTCACCGGTATTCAATTTGGGCGCGAGATCTCTCAGCTGATCGAGTACTCGATCAACAACTACAGCCTGTGGCGGCCTTGTATACTCGCATGCATCTACGCTTTCTAGATCTATCTGGTGGAGAAACGATCTCAACAAGTATACTGGAATGGATGGAATCCAACACACGATATTCGATGGAGACCACTCCACGTACAGATCTCGAGCTGCACTTGCACTGATCGATGTTCATGCAAGTATTCGTGAAACTCGTGCGTATCTCACACATGCTAACGGGATTTAGCATATACAAATGGGAAGCGTTGAAGTAGCGCCGGCCGATGAAACTGGGACAGCATATGGACGTAGTACGGGACGGAGTGGACTCGGCAACAAACTGCACCTCACTCCTCCATAAACTATGCCCTACTGGTGTCAATACTACTAGTATAAATAACACTTCGGGATCTGGCTGTCGGCACAGTCAACACCGCATGCATCAGGGAATTCCGTTAGATCGTCGTGATTGGGCAGGGAGCTATCTTTAGCTAAAACGGCGAGCTGTTAACAAATTAAGACATGCAAGTGGCACGGCAGTCGGCAGACGGCGGTACTCAGCCCGTTCTGGTAATGTTATATGCTCTCTCTAGCGCCGCGCAACGCATGGCATGGTTGCATTGCATCACTGGAGCACGTACGGCTCGACTGCTCTGCACTTTGTTTTGTGTCGCGCGCGCCTGGCTGTGGGGACCTATACTATACATGCCGGATGTATGCTGCAGTGCAGTAGAGCGTATAGTAGTGGCATCTTGCCTCCACTAGGTATTTATCTGTTCCGTATGTGGCTTTGGTAAGCCGAGGCTATGTATCTATGCCGTTTTGACACATTAATCTACTCTACACCGCTCGTGTTATTCGGAACCTGGTAACATTCCCTTCCCTCTCTCATGTACCACCAGGGCCTGCTGCAAGGGCCGTACCGTTTTGTCTAGAGAGAGAGAGAGAGAGAGGGGTGGTGTAGCTAGGTCCTTCCGATTCACGAAGTCTTATATGATGAGTGAGGACCAAACCCACAGCTAGTCTATAGCCCATGCTACGCTACGTACTCCCTTGTGCCCGGTGACCCATGCCGGCCTCTTTTAAGGTTGGTTTCAATGCATGGGTGCTTAACAATGCATAGGTTTTTTGCTTCTTGTTGCTAAGCATATTAAAGGGCTTAGC
>CBMN011746941.1:0-11027 GCA_000582825.1 Hordeum pubiflorum | reverse complement strand
CTGGGCTAGTACGTAAGTCGGAAATTNNNNTTTTCTACTGCGTTACCCAACAACCTGCTCAAGGAGCTCCTTGCTATCACGGATACGGTAAAGTATGCTTCTTTGCACATCATTCGACACCACCTTGATCTTGCTCTGAAAGAAAAGTACATTATGGAGAAAGTCATCTATCAGTGTTGAACTCCTTAAAGGAGCGTTATGATCAACAAAGGTCGGTGATGTTGCCTGAAGCGCAAAGAGAATGAGCACTTATCCATATACAATTCCGTCATGCATCAAATCAACTATAACTTGAGATTCTGCAACAGTGCAGTCTCGGATGCAAATCTCATTGAAAAGATACTCTCTACTTTCCATCCTAATATCAGGATTCTTGCTGAACAACATCGTCAGCAAAAATACAAGAAGCATTCTGAGTTGATATATGCACTTCTTCAGGCAGAAAAGCATAGTGAAATTCTTGATAAGAATAATATGTCCCGTCCAACGGGAACACTGCCGCTTCCTGAAGCACATTTCAATTATCAGAATACTCAAAAGTCTCGTGGTCCCAAAAGGAACCATAAGAAGTTTAAAGGAAAGTGGAGACACAATTAGAATCATAATAGCAATTGAGTTCGGATGGGCAAGAATCGTTTTAAGAAAAATGATAAGAGTAGCACCTCTCAAGCTTGCTGTAAATGTGGTTGTACTACTCATCTTGCAAGGAAGTGTACAACTTCTAAGAATTTGATGACGATGTACCATCAATCAATTGGCAAGGGCAAGAAGCCTCAAGGGAACTGGTATGAAGCTAACTTCACTGGTCCAATGATTGAAAGTTCTCAACACATTCATCAGAACGAAGTTCATGACAACATGGAGAACCAAGATCAGGCTCAGCAAAAGGAAGGACCACCACTTATTGTTGATGACATGTTGGTGGATTTCACTTCTACTAATTACATATATGAAGGTATGCTTTGATTTTCCAATAATGTCATATGTATTGTGATAATGGCCTTACTTATGTGTGTTGTAAAATAATTATGTCCTCACACATATGGTATTGTAATAATTATGTCTTTAAACATAATGTATTATAATATGTAAGCAGACATACATAGTATGTAATGTATGTGTTAATTCTATGTGAGATTGGATAAATGATTAATTTTATTCTTTTACTCTATAGAAAATTTTGAGAAAGAAGAAACAATCCAATGGAAGAGGAAATTTGTTTAGTGGACAGTGGTGCCTCTAACACAATTCTACGGAAGGTTAAATACTTTCATAGTCTCAAAAAGAGTAAGGGAAGTGTTATGACAATCCAAGAGGCATTATTGCATCCGGATTCAACTCGTACCCTGTAGAGTTTTAAGAATATCCACATGAATGGCTACCCCATTGAAACTCATGAAGACAATGCAGCTGAAAGTCTTTCTCATAACTTAGCATAAGGGATCCAACAACGAAACCCTTGAGAGACTACCCGCTCTATCTTCTGGACTGTATTACACATACATCAAGCGAGAGCAACATTTGGCATACAAAATATTTTTCAGAATCTTGACAAGTTCAAGATATGGCATGATCACCTCGGTCATCCTGGTCTGGGGATGATGAGAAAACTTATTGATGGTTCGACTGGACACAACGTAACGGTTGCTAATTTCCCAAATCCTAGGATTTCGTATGCACTACATGGGCAACTGTGAAAATAATCACAAGACCTTCATATTTGAAGATCAAGAATGAACCACTTAATTTTCTTGAACGCATTCAAGGAGATATATGTGGTCCAATTCACAGTTATCGGGACCATTGAGATACAGTACCGTGCTTATTGATGCATCAACAAGATGGTCCAATCTGTGTTTACTATCAACAAGGAAGCATGCTTTTGCAAAGCTGATTGTTCAAATCATTAAACTGAGGGCAAATCATCCTGAACACAGGATAAAATCCATCGAAATGGATAATGCCACTGAATTTAGTTCACAAGCATTCAATGATTACCGCCTATAGTTGCATAAGTGTGGAGCATTTTTTACCATATGTACACACACAAAATGTTCTTGCGGAATCACTTATTAAGATGATCAATTTGATAGCAAGACTGCTCTTACAAAACTGTAATCTTCCAACATCTTGTTGGAAACATGCGGTATTGCATGCCGCGGAATTGATACAAATTCAACCAACTGCATATCATATGGACTCCCCGCTGTAGTTAGTACGAGGAAATCAACTAAGTATTTCCCATCTTCGAAGATTCACTTGCGCTGTTTACGTCAACCAAGTATTTCCCATCTTCGAAGATTCACTTGCGCTGTGTACGTACCGATATCACCACCTCAGCGTAAATCGATGGGTCCACATAGAAAAATGGGGATCTATGTGGGGTAAAATTCTCTGTCGATTACAAAGTACCTGGAGCCTCTAATGGGGGATCTATTTACAGCCCGGTATGCTGATTGTTTCTTCGATGAAGACAATTTCTGACATTAGGGGGGAGAAAAGAACCACAAAGAATGCCAAGAAATATATTGGAATCTCAAAGGCATCCAGTCCTCAAATCCACGTACGAATGAATCTGAACTGGAAGTTCAGAAGATTATTAATTTGTAAAATATTGCAAATAATCTGTCAGATGCATTTACTAACTATAAAGGTGTCACATGTTCCCGCTATGCATGTTCCAGAGAGACTTGATATATCTCATAAGACCACTCAACCGCCCAAGAGGGGGAGAAAACTGGACAAAAAGGACAAGCTCCTCAGAAGCGTCCACGGGAAGTGAGGATCCCTCTAGTAAATGCAGGTCAACCACGAGTTGATATTCAACCTCGTGTTGAAAGACACCTAAAGGATGTTATGCATCCATAGCCCAGCACAACTGTGCACACAAATATTGGTGCTGGCACATCGATACACCTTAACTCGATTGTTCTGGGAGATCACGATGAGTCAGAAGGTATTAATGAAATTTCATTAAACTATGTTGAATCGGGAGAAAAGTTCAATAGAAAGACTACAATTGTCGACATATTTTTCACCTCAAAAATTACATATGACCTGGCATTGGATCGTGAACCTAAGTCCATGGCTTAGTATGAAACGTTCAGACTTGTCCAACTGGAAGGTTGCAATAGAGGATGAATTGCGCTCACTTGCCAAGAGAGGGGTATTTACTGCAATAATACCTACTCCTCATAATGTTTTCCCTGTGGGGGGAAATGGGTTCTTGTTCGTAGAAGGAACAAAAACAATGAGGTGGTGAAATATAAAGCGAGGCTTGTAGCACAACGAGGTGGTGAGATATAAAGCGAGGCTTGTAGCACAATGAGATATAAAGCGAGGCTTGTAGCACAATGATGAAACATATTCTCTTGTGATGAGTGGAATCATGTACCAATACTTGATATCACTGGCAGTACAAATGAATTTGTATATCCAATGGATGTGGTGACTGCATATTTAATTTATATGGGTCACTTAATATGGATATCTATATGAAGTTCCTGAGGGACTAAAGATTTCGGATCCGAAAGCTAATCGCAACATGTATTGCGTAAAGCTACTAAAGTCGCTATACAACTTCAGACAGTCGGGTAGAATGTGGTATAACCAACTAAGTGAGTTCCTTTTGAAGAAGGGTTACTCAAACAACACTGATTGCCCATGTGTGTTCATCAAGAAATCCATCGATGGATTTTGTATGATTTCTGTGTATGTTGATGACTCAACATCATTGGGGCTACACGAGAAATACATGGGGCAAGTAATCATTTGAAGACAGAATTTGATATGAAAGTTTTGGGTAAAACAAAATTATGTCTTGGTTTGCAACTTGAACATTTTTCTTCGGGAATACTCTTGTTCATCAGTTTGCTTACAACCAAACGATATTGGAAAAGTTCAATAAGGATAAAGCATACCCGTCAAAAACAAATATGGTCGTCAGATCTCTTGATAGAGAAAAAGACCCATTTAGGCCTAAGGGTGATGATGAAGAGATATTGGGACTTGAGTTTCCATATCTCACTGCCATTGATGCACTAATGTATCTAGCAAACTGCGCTAGACCTGACATAGCTTTTGCAATTAATTTACTGGCTATCACCAACGAAAAGGGATTGGGTTGGTGTGAAGAATATTTTCGGATATCTTCAGGGCACCAAAGACCTTGGTTTATTTTATCAGAAAAATCAAGAGAGTACCATGGTTTAGCGATGCTGGATATTTATCAGATCCCCATGATGCCAAATCGCAGACTGGTTTTGTCTTCTTACATGGAGGTACGACCTTCTCTTGGAAGTCAAAAAAGCAAACCTTAGTCGCAACGTCCACCAATCATGCTGAGATAATTGTTTTGTTTGAAGCATCACGTGAATGTGTATGACTTTGGAGAATGATGAACTTTGTCCAAAGTTCAAGGGGGATTGGTTCGTTGAAATCACCCACAATTATCTATGAGGATAATACTACTTGTATGCACAAATGCAGACGGGTTATATTAAGAGCAATATTACAAAGCATATTCTCCTAAATCATTTTATCCCCATGATCGACAAGAGAAGGGGGGATAAGTATTTTGCAACGAATTCATGTGATAATCACGCTGATCTGTTTACTAAGTCCTTACCAAGTGCTCTTTTTCATAAATACGTAAATGGAATTGGTACGAGACGACTTCGAGACTTGCAAAATTGAGGGGGAGAAATCTCCTAGGATATAACATGTTAAGATCATGAGATCTTTAGTATTGCACTCTTTTCCTTTGTGAGTTTTTCCAAATGGTTTCTCATTTAAGGTTTTTAATGAGGTAATATCAATGCAAGCATGGATGCTATATGTCATTTTCTCCTTATTTTGCCACTGGGTTTTAGAAAGAGTTTTTCATGGCATATTGTATACTTTCTTCTCAATTTTCCCCACGGGGTTTAGGAGGAGTATATTTCAAGGATAATCAGCCTCAAGGATAAGCGAGGATTAGGGGGAGTGTTAGAATTTAAATAATTCCTATTATTTAGGGATAATCATCCCTTGTAAACTACCATACATGTGGGAGCCTCTCCAGGCAACTGTCGTCGTACGTGCGGAGGCCTCTCCAGGAAACCGTCGCGCGTCCACTCCTCCTATCCGCATGAACAGACGCATTTCTTTATGGCGTTGGTTCCCCTTGTATAAATATGTTGATCATCAATGGAATAGAATGAGTTCGATCAAATATTTCTCAAACAGATTCGTCTCTCCAAGCAACACAAGAAATCGAAGCAATCAATCTCTTTTTGTTATCTTTCCTTTTATTGCGAATTCTCTCCAACCATCTCGCTTTTGCTGTATATTCTTGGCCAAAGAAAAGGCAACTCGAGAGGATGACTTGCGGCGGCCAAATCTGTCATTCTGTCTCGCCAACACAGTCGTTCTCGTCAGATTGACGATGGATGATGGAGGTGGTGCGCTAGAGAAGAGTGCAGACTTGTGGATAGGATTTTTCTCGTGGCATATCTCAGGTGGAGGAGGGTGATCTGCAGAGGAATATAGCCCTCCAACTCCAGTCCTCTCATGATCGTGTAAGCTCTTGTGCTCCATGATGCTGGTGCCACCAGGTATGTGGGGATAATCAGACAATGTACAGTAGTCTTTTTTGCCATGAGGTGGGGGGCAACGGTGTATGGACTGTGCTGAAGCGGTAAATGGCTTCTCATATGTTTTCCGGCGATCGTTGGAGGTGATTTGGCCAGAGGAGCATGTGGTTCGATCAGAACAAAGGCCATGTTCGTCAACTAGGGAAAAAAAACTCCTTTGCTCCGGTAATTATTGTGGTCTGGAAATTCTTGTGATGGTGCTCCTTATTATCGAGCTGTTGATTTTCTGTCCCTGCTCCGACATGAGCACCGGCGGCAGTATAGCTTGGCGAGGCGAGGTGCGGCAAGCTTGGTTGATGGAGCGCTTCCCCCGGAGCCATCACAATAATTTTGCAGCGTGCTCTGTGCGGATGGCTTGGACATCTGGCATGGTATTGTATGTGCACTAGATAATACCCCACGTGTTGCGGCGGGATGGTAGTGTTACAAAGAGCATAAAAGAAAGGTGTGTGTAAAGAAGAATAAGTAGATAGAAAAAAAAAATGTTTGTAGTTGCATGTTTTCTTTGTACCTTCGTTAAGGAAGCAAGTGAAAACCGGAGAACATGGCTTGCATGTAATTCTGAAATCACCTTACTCGGGTTAATCAGATTTGTGGCCTAATCTATAAATGATCTTAATATTTTATTGGATGATCAACTGTACTTTGTTGATCTCAATGGAAAGAGGGCAATACAACCTGATGTGCTTACATAAAAATATTAGCAAACAACAATCTATCTAAATAAATGAAAGAGGAAATGTTTGTAGGGCATGAGTTTTTTTACCTCTGGTTACTGAATCAAGAGAAACCGAAGAAACTAGCTTCCGTGTAACCCTGAAATCAGCTTACTCTGTACAATCAGTGGTGCCAAATTTATACATGATATAATAGTATTATTACTCTTTTGTGAGGAATGATCTAAGTATTTTTTATTGGATGACCAAAAGTACTTTGTTGGTCACAATGGAAAGAGGACAATGCAACCTGATGTGCTAACAGAAAAATAATACCAAATAACAATTTACCTGCATAAATATATTAATCAGAGAAGGGATAAAAAAATCAACATGACCTGGAGGACATCAGAATATATTCAAATATACTACTACAATACAGACCGCTTGTGTACACAACTTCAATGAAATCCCATTATATTCCTGACATTCTTGGAAAGGTGACTTGCTCAGCCTACATACGCTACGTATCTAATTAAGCTTCCTTGATTCTTGATTGCAACAAAAACAGTGACAATTTGTGCTTGAAACATACAAAGGAATCACCGGATTTAAACGCCAGACCTGTAAGCTTTTTCTCCTCCATAAAACAACTCTTTTGAAATAGGCTTTCGTCCCGTTTTATCTATAAAGCCACAACCAAACAAGTACACGGCCGAACGATATAAGATGATGAGGTGGCCCTCTTATCAAGCCGATCCCAAAAAACTGTTCACACGCAACCAAAAGAAAACAACTTGGTGCGCTACGGCAGAATTAGCAAACATGGTGCGGAGTAGGTGGAGTGCACAGGCGGTGGATAATCGGGAGTCACGGCGGCGGTCATGTGCCGTGATTACTGCTCATGTATATTATCAAGATAGGACACATGAGTGAAGACGAAGAACATGAGACCACGGAAAAAAAGAAGAAGAAGAGAGAGAGAGATTCTTGGTAGCAGATGGAGCTAGCTTGTGCATGCATTTGTGTAGGGCGCAGCTACGACAGACTCGGAAGGACCTGCTGGCTGCTGGGGGGAGAGGGCTAAAGCGAGATGGGGCGCAAGGGTAGGGAGACACGGAAGAATCAGATGGGGTTCGAGGGGTACAACAAGGAGTGGTGAAGCAAGGGCTGGCAGACTTGGAAGGATCAGATCGGGGAGAATGAGTACAGCGAGATAGGATGCAAGGGCGCTCTGAGCACCATCGACCTGTCCGACGGTCATCATCGACGAGTCTATTGAAACAGGCTTTGTCTCATTTTATAAATAAAGCAACAACCAGAAAAAATACACGGTCGAACGACACAAGATGATGAGGACGTCCTCTTACACAGATGTTCCTAGTATACACGGATTACGTAGAACGCACGTGCCAACGCTACCAACACAGAGCATAGGAAGAAATGAACCACATACACCTAAGCTCCACGACAACACCCTCAAGAAAAAAAAAACGACACCGAGTGTCGCCGTTGCCGAGTCCAGAACGGACAAAGGTCTTCACCTGAAGCCTTGACACGGAGAGAAGAACCACGATGACGTCTTCAGGAAGAGTGTGACACCCACGGGCGTCGCCGTCATCGACGCCAAAGCGCAGAGCTTTCGCTCGGCAGCTCACATGTGGCACCACGAGGACGCTAGGACGAGAACGACAAGGTCAGGTCCCCAGAGCCGGATCAGGATATTACCCCTATGGGATAGAGCGCATGCCCGGGCCACCCATCGCTACACCTCTTGTGACCCACACAACCAAGAGGAAAGCCACCACCGCCGCGATGGTGCCCACCGACGAGCAAACCATGCAGACCTCCATCCGTGACCGCCGCCCCGGCATCCCTGTCGCCAGATCCCGAACGCCGCTCACTTCACAGCGCACTCAACCACGATAGGAGGAGCAGGTGCACACTAACTACTCCTAGCCCGGCATCACTCACCGAGTCTAGGTAGGTGCCTCCACCGTAGGAGGCACCCACGCCTAGATGGCTGCATCCCCAGCCAATCCCGGTGAATTGGGGAGGCACACAACCCTATGACTTCCGACGGCCGTCGGCGAGCCAGCCCCAAGCCCTGGCCCAAGCTAGAACACACAACGCCATGTTCATGGCCACCGACGCCGTTCCGCTCATCAGCGCCTTGGAATCACGACCACCACCGACGGCCACCATTCCTGCGAGGTGATGGAGACTACCATTTGCGAGCACAACTTGGACCAAACCCCACCTTACCTACCCGGAGCAAGAACTCCGATCCGCCTCGGGCCCAAAACCGGCCCGCCCGAGCACAGACCCTAGGCGGTAGCCATTACCGGCCTGTACCCAGGAGAAGGAAAGTGTTTCCCCGTCATCGAGCACCAAACGCCATGCCGCGCTGACACCCGATGCCGGAGCACCCCCGAGCCACCTCCAGCCCACCAACCAGAGCACTGGGAGCCCCCAACCATGGCCAGCAAGGAAGCCACAGGAGGGAATCCCCAGCGCAAGCCGGCAACCGCCGTCGGAGGGTAGCCCCGCGCCGCCCGAGGCGCCGGCGGCCAGATCTGGAACAGATCGACCATCGAGCCTCCATAGGTGCGTTCCGATCGGCCTCCCACGCGACCACCAGGGGGAGTCACGAGAGCGCGGCATGGAGCTCCCGCCGTCGCCCCCTAGGTCCTCGCCGGCGCGCCGCGCCGCCAATGCGCCGCCATTCGCTGTCGAACGCCGCCTGCGCCAGGTCCTGCAGCCGAGGGAAGAGGAGATCCCACCGCCGCCACCGCCGATCGGGCTTTGCCCGGCGGCGGCGAGGAAGAGAGGTGGGAGGGGGGGTCGAGGGCGCGGCGGTGCTAGGGTCGCCCTCCCCTCGATCGCCGCGCGGGGGCGACACGAGAGGGGTCTGGGGGGGATCATCGACGAGTCTAGCAAGTGCGAACCCTAAAGGTGTAAGAGGAAGATCCCGGCCGTGGCCTGGAGAAGTGGCGTGGTGAAGCCGGTGGAGAAGACAATGGGAACTGCTCGGTAAGGAAGGGGAAACGATGGGTTCCAAGAATATGGTGTCCCTCGGTTAGAAATCGTTGCACTTATGGCTGGAATAAATTGGCACACCGGTTTTTTAGGAACACCCAATCTATAACTGAAGATGATGTGGCATCAGGAATAAGTGGGTTGAAGGATTGGGGAAACACATGACGAGGCTGCATTTGCTGAGGTGGAGTAGTTGCATGTTAAGATAAATTGGTTAGTGGGGATGGATCTCTTAGGTAGCATATAGGATGTGGTGTTATCACTCATGGCGATGTTCTAATGAAACCGTGCAGTACTTTTCTAGAAAAAAAGAATCTTTGTTGTTATAGCAGATGATGATCCCTTCATAGAAGAAACATTTGTAATTAGGAGGGAGACAGAAGAATATGAATTCTATCAAATTAGTTCACTCGTCGGTAGTGATTTTCTTATCAGATTTAGTTGCATTCAATACTTCATTTGTAATTAGGAGGGTAACAAGTAATGGGTGTTATATCTTTTGACAGCAAAAGATTATAAAATCCTGTTTTTTGTACGTCCACATTCCTCTATCCTATTTTTGTTCACATTCTTTCCTTGTATTATAGAGGCCGGCCTGATGTTATGGACGCATTCTATATGTAGCTTACATATAGAAGATGCAGTGCTCTCTATTAGTTATTTATGAAGAAGAAAGCTACCATGACGACCTCACATACTACATGGTCAACCACGCAAACAAGCATCTCACAAACTACACTGGAGCCTCTACCTAAAATTAGTAACTCCTCGCTTAAATTTAAAATTAGTTATCACTAAAGTGCAGGAGCGGAGCCAGGATTTAGACTTGAGAGGTTCGAAGAAAACATCACACGTTATAGTATACTAGGTCTCGGTATAGGTAGCATATTGATAGCCAAGCGTATCAATATATATGTGCTTTGGCAATAAAAATACATTTGTTTTAACTTAATCTCTTTGGTGACCATGTCTAGCTCAACAGGCAAGCTGATGATCTCATCTGAGTCGACCTTTTTTTGGTATTTCTTTCCAACACTAACAATCATGTGATGCATATTTTGTTAGAAAAATAAGCACATGTCTAATCAGTAAATTAGTACATTGCTTTATATGATAGTGTACAAATTAACCCAGTATACATATTTCCTTCCAACACTAACAATCATCTAAATGGCAGTACTACTAGTGGTATATTGTGTAGGCAGATCTGGTTTTAAAATTCAGTGCTTCATCAAGTAAATAGGTATACATTAATACATACGGTGATAAAATACCTGATTGGCCGGTCAGCCGGCGGGAGTGCAAAATCAACGGAGTGCATGAGCTCCTAGCACCACGGCTGAATCACGGCGGTATCCTGGTTTGGTCGTCCACTGGCGCAAGCGGACGGGGAGCAGCGGCAGGCCTAGTGCCCTAAGCCCTAGCAGCGAGGCACAGAGTTACGATCGACTGATTGTTTCCAATGACGGCGCCAGATTGCTAGGGCCTAGGTGGAAAAGAGCAGGCAGTTTGCAAGCCACGATGGCTTAAGAGTTATACGAGTGTCAGGCTCGTATTGGGCTTGGGCTTATGTAGTTAGCGACTTATCTACTTCTACTGGCTTATGCGTCAGCATAACGTTCAGATTAAGTCTAATCAGTAATCAACAAGGCCTAATAGCAGCCTAGCACCTCACGTAAATTGTTGATGAGGGGAACTG
>CBMN011746928.1:0-14918 GCA_000582825.1 Hordeum pubiflorum | reverse complement strand
TGGGGTATCTCCTCACAATTTATAGTCATCCCATCATTGGACTTTTCCTGAAATATACTTAGTGGAAACAAGAGTCCAATGACATATATGTTGTTATTAATTACCAAAACCACCAAAAAAACAAATGTGCTTTCACGGGATCCAACCACTACGTACATTTCATATTTTGAATTTTCACTCCGAAGAGCACGTCTAAGCAGACTACAAAGTGATGGCTTCAACAAGGACACGGCGCATAAAACACCGTCATTGCCAAGCCATCAGAGGTCGGATAGATTTTTCACCCCTACAGCTCGAGCACCACCAAGCCGAAGTCACCGTGTGTTGCCGTCACTCCATTGCCAAAGAAGACGAAGCGTCATGGAAGGGCACCAACACACCATGGCCCCGGGAAAATGAAATTCGAAACGTTCCATGGCATTCATGCCCGGAGGTAGCCGCCTATGTGCATATCTCAGTAAACGGAATCCGATACAATTCCCGTTCATGTATGGGCCACCTAATTTCAGTTGCCTTAATCTAGTCAGTGTCGGCTGGCGACAACAAGCATCCTTAATCCTTTCTCCGAGAAGTTAACATTTCACAAGTTACAGCATCGACCTGACTCACTTGACTACTTTCCTTAACCTAATCAGGTCAACCACGACGATCTAACCAAGAACAAAGAGAATAATATATCGATCGAATCCCTTAATCTACTACTGTAATTTGTAATTGACTACCCCAGCAATTTCTCTGACAGGAACTTGATCGACTGGCCGCGCGCGTGCGTGTCATTTGTTGTACGCGCTGCACACCTTCCGGACCTCGCCGGCGTCCCCCTCCAGCACCCCGACGGCCGCCAGCTTGGCCATGGCCTCCGAGAACCGCCGCACGAACGCGTCGGGGCTGGCCGCGTAGTACGCGACGTGGCCGGCCGTGGCGGGGTGCGTGGCGGCCTGCTGGTCCAGCTGCAGCAGGCTCCGGTTGCCGATCATCTGGCCGTAGCACGCGTTGTCGATGGCGAACGGCGTGTCCGGGTCGAGGAACACGGTGGGGTCGTCGGCGTCCGGCGGCAGGTCGCCGGCGAGGCCGCACGCCTCGGCCATGTCGCGCCGGAGCGCCTCGTCCATGGTGCCGTCCGGGTGCGCGAGGCGGTAGCGGAAGTGCGTGCAGCGCGTGGCGCCGACGGTGTGGCCGCCGAAGAGCACCACCGTCTCCTCCGCCGAGAAGCCCCTGGCGGCGAAGGAGCCGAGCGCGTCGTCGAGCCGCGCGAAGGGGGCCGGCAGGTCGACCTCCGAGGAGTTGGACTGCAGCCCGTCCAGGCAGCCGAGCGGGACGTCGTAGGCGGCCCCGCCGAGGAGGACGACGGAGTCCCGCGCCATGAGCGCCAGCGTGTCGGCGCAGGAGACCACCCCCGGGCAGGCCGACTCCAGGACCTTCTTGATCCGGTTGACGATGTTGAAGCCGCGCAGCGTCTGGTTCGGGATCGCCACCCGCTCCGACGACCGCCCCGCCGCCGGCACGATCATCACCGACGCGTCACACCCCTGCATGCATGCATGCCCCATCACCACCATTAGTTAGAGCGTGAGGCTGAGGCTGCCACCGTGCCACGGTACGTACCCTGACGAAGCAGTCGTGGAAGAGCATGCGGATGATGGCGGGGGCGATGGTGCGGTCGTTGTAGAACTGCAGCTCCATGGCCTGCCGCACCGTTGCCGCGGCGTCCGGGCACGTCGCGGCGTAGTAACCCACGTCCAGGGCTCCGACGACGCCGCGCCGGGCAATGGCGCCCGCGAGCACGAGCTGCAGAAGAAGAACATAGTACGTGCTCGTACGCATGTCGATCGTAAGCATGTTGTGTGGTTGAACAATGCATGCATAGCTGATAGCTGAGGTGAGCTTGATGTATATGAGCTGCAGCATGTGTGTTGAGTGTTGACTTTGTTTGCCCGTGTTGACTTTGTGTGCAAGACGAGCGTATCTAGGGCAGAGCAGGGCAGCGCAGGTCGGCAACCGCCACATTCATGTTTTTGCAGATCTGGCCCGGGTGTTGATCGAATACATTTTAAGTGATCGAGGCCTGGATGTTTTTCTAATTCACTCACAAGGGAAGGAATTCCCACCTGTATATTTATCTCAATTCAAAAAGAGATTGATCCGGCTTACGTGGGCAAAAGGATTGAAAATCCTAAAAGCAATTTTAACATGCTTCCTTTTACCTTCTCTTTTCACATACAAGATGAGAGTACATAATAAATATGAGCAATTAATTTCATTAATTAGTGATCTAATTAACTTTTAATACCTTCTTACCTTACGTAGAAAAGAGGGGGTAAAAGGAAACATGTTAAAATTTGTCAAATCCTAACAACCCGAGGGACAATACATCTTGCCGAGGCAAGAACACAGAAAACACAAAACACACCAAATACACAGTTACAGCGCAGCTCAAGATTCTGGCTCAGGTGTTGATCCAATACATTTATAATCTCAAGGCGCAAAAAGAAGCACGACGAATGATATATTTGCGTCCTTTTACACAATGAGTTGAGTTGAGTTGAGTTGATTACATATATCACACCGACCACCCTGCGTGTTGAATTCTTGTTATGGGTAGGCTTGACATCTTTCGCACAAGGTTTGATGAACTTGTCGGTTGGCCTTTGTTCTTTCATTCATAGCTGTCAATGTTCCATAGAATTGGAAGGATCCATGTTTCTAATCTCATGTCGTCCAACTTGCACATCAAAATACGTACTACTAGCAAGTTGAGTGCTTCAAAACAAAACAAATTTACACTCTGGGATCGATGCTTAACTTCATTCCCAGATCCATGACCATCCGTGCCTTCATTTTTGGTTAGAGATGTGTCGGCGTGCGTGAGGCCAGTTGTAATTAACATACACTCTGCTTTCTTTTTGGCCGGGAAATTAATACTCCCTCCGTCCCAAAATAAGTGTCGTAGATTTTGTACTAAGCTAGTACAGTTTTTGTACTAGATCATCGACACTTATTTTGGGACGGAGGAAGTAGATGACACTCTAACAAAATGTGTCATGTAGCACGATATTCGGACTTCTCTTAAGCGAGGCAGTTTTGGTTTTCCCTCTCGAAAAATGGAAGAACGGTATCTTTGGTTCATTCGATCTTACAGTGTCAGGGTGTACTCGGAACGCCCCTGCAAATTCGGCCCTTTCAAGCATGGGGAATCAAGGCCTGAAGATGATTCAGATTTAAAACAATTTAAAGACGTTTCTATCTAGCATCGAGGAAAATTTAAAACAATTTAAAGTACTTTTTGGATTGAGTTGATTGTAGTGTGCCCTTACGAAATGAAAGCACTTGATGCTTCCTCGTATCCATTACTGCCACTATGCTAGCATCTGTTCTTTTCATGCTATCAATATTTTTTTATTAGACATTTATTTAATCTCAGCGGTCTACTTTAACATAAAAATGAATAAGGTACCAGGTGGTTTTCTATACTGCCCTGGGAGATTCAAAATAGTTAAATGACTAACTTAATGTGCTCAACGGACGTAAATGTTCTTATGAGAGATTTGAGCCTATATCATAGGCCTAGAGGAGTGAATGAACAATCCTACCACTTGGGTTCGAATCCGCCAAATTGGGTTCATATTATGTCAAAAAGACCTCACTGGCCGCTTTCCTTTATACAAAAAATGCCACTCTCCCAATTTGAGAGTATAATCTTGTTATTATGTGTAATTTTTTGTAGTTATCCAAGGTTTTTTATGTATGTGCTTTGTCAATTTTCTGACTACTCTCAATTTCAATGAATAAGGCGCACATACATTTCAAATAGAACTTTTAACATAAATTAGAGTATTAGACCAACCAAATAAGAATTTATTTATACCAGGAGAAGTGATTCGATGCCCAGGCTCATCTACACGCCCGAGGAAGAAAAAATACTACTATTTGAACATAATAATAATTTGGTGTATGAGGTGCGACCCAAATTACAGACCATTTGAACATCTGAGTAGCTCTCAGCAAAAAAACAAATTTAGGGTCTCATGTAATGTTCAGAGAGCAAAAAAAACAAATTTAGGGTCTCATGTAATGTTCTGACCCAATTTGCTAAGAGCTACTCATATGTCTAAATAATCTGAAATTTGAAGCACACCTCACGCACCAAATTATTTACTATGCTAAAAACAATGGCATTTGTTTGATTTGTTTTTATAATATTTTATGAATTTTTTCTTGACCAGGTGCAGATGAGCCTAGGCTCATAAATGGATATCCAAACTATGCCATTGTATTCTTATGCGAAAGTAGTTTTTATTTAGGTCATCAAAAAGTTATATTATCTGTCTAATTTCTAGTCAAAGTTGAATTCCTAAGCAGGCCGTGCGCTCCCATGGCCACCAGCAGCATTCCCATCTCCAAGCAGCCTACACCAAGTTACTTTCGCAACACATACTGGGCGCACAAATCACAACGTAACTAACCGTGGGCAACATAGGTACCAAAGACGCATGATTTCAGTTTTGAATTGCCACACCGGTTTCTAATGGTCTACCACCAGATTTTGTACAGCAAAATATACTCGACATCCTTTTCTCCACGTGTTAGTTACCACGCAACCACATCTCAGCCAAAATCAGTACAGTATAATCCAATATCGAAACTTCCGGTTGGATCATCGCCTCAGAATCGGCAGGCATGTGTGCCAAACTTAATCGCCTATGTCCTAACATATATACACACAAAATGCAGTTCTCACTCGCTGCGCACCGAGTTGTATTTCTCGGCAAGTGAATAAGTGGCCGATATCTTGCTCATCAGATTCTTCAGCTTCATGCTGTAGTCGCTGCCACTGCACATCAAAGTCGGAATCAAACTGGTTAGGTTAGGGCAAGGATGGAGTACACCAACGTTTTTTTTCTGACAAAGCATGAAGCCTATGGCCACCGGTAGATTTGGCTATAGTGCAGTCTTTGTTTAGGTAGCTATGAACAGGTAACAAAAAGGATGACAAGGCAGTTCAAATCTTGGCTAAACCAGAATCAGTTGTCAACTAGTAGGGAAGAATAAAGCTTTACCTTATGCGGTTTAGAGCAGCAATTGCTCGAAGAGCACTACGAATCAAGTCTTCGTTGCGATCAATCTCCTGCTTCACTGCATCACCCTTGGGCTTGTGACCGATGGTTTTCTCAAGAGGTTCAACTAATGAGTCCAAAACTGAAACAGGATGATAATAGTAGACAATATAAGAAAAAAGACATTCGCAGCATATGAAACATCCCTTTTGGAGGTCCTTGATTACAACAAACCTGCAAGAACAGCAGAAGGGCACTTGTCTGCTAGCTTTGAGAGAATCAGATGGCAGGGCATTTTTACGTCATAATGATCTGCAACAAGCACAATTGATTACCATTCTTCTATTGAAAACACACAATCAACAAGATTATGATAATATAAGTGGTATACCATCTTAGAGTTCAGAAAGAAACACGAGAGAAATACATATTAATTGGTAATGCGCATATACCCTGAAGAAAAACTGAAAAGCTAGGCTATAGATACAAAACATTACAAGAGTATGTTTAACACCACTGGTTCTATGCATTCCAGGCCTATACCACTGCTCTGAAGTAGAGCGAATGGTATGGTTGGTTGATGTCCCATGCAGCCCTGCCAAGAAGGAATCATGTGCCTTCACTTGGCCAACTATATGGCAAGGGTCCATGTGTGGAATGAGTTGGGGCACTATAGCCAAATAAATTAGCACCAAACCAAGCAAGAAAAAATATGGTCTTGAAAATTTCTTGGTAGGCTAATCCAGGCTCCAAACAAACACACCCAAAATGCCGTGATGAAATATACAATCTCTTAGCTGTGTACTTACCACCTAAGCCAGATAAGAGGAAAGGAACGATGAAGGCCGACGGATTCACTTGATCAAGACAGCTATCAAGCAATGTGTCCACACATTCAAAGGCAGCTTTCCTAAGTTCAAGCCCATCATCAACGACATGCTTGAAAGGCCCTAGATCAACGGTCCTGATCAATTCTTGCTGCAAAGGAGGAAATCATTACTTCCTAGCTGTAAATTACATGTAGCACTGCGAGGTCATAACTATTGAAAAGAAATGTAAGCAAGCAAATTAGGAAACGATACCTTCACGACAGTCTGGTCATACAAAAGAGGCAGTAATTCAGGAAGAAGACGTTTGATCAAATTTGGCTTGTTGTGGGCAGCTGTACTCAACGCAAGAACAGCTGCACGTCGCACATGCTGCAAAGTGCAAACAACAAATGCAATTTATCATTTTCACATCTTTCTTTATGAATATTAGTTAGTAAGGATGTAGATATTATTTCGAGTAAAATTACCCTGTCACTATCTTTAATTAACATAAGGAAAGTAGAAATCTCAGAGTACAAGATTGCATCTATCTTTCCAGTCCGTTCAACGATTGAATATTTTATAGCAATGGCAACTGTGGCCCTTGTGTTTGCTACTGGGCTAGATGTGCGTTCCTACAAAATTATACAGAATGCCACATTAGATCCCATATCATGATGTAAATGAAACATAGGGTGTAACTTTACTAATTGTCCACACTTCAGACCTTCAGAGCAGGGATTAATTTGTTTGGTTCAATAAGTGCAATTTTGCCTAAACACTCAGCAACCACATTCCGAACACCTTCCTCCTCACTTTCAGTGTGATTAAAGAGCAATGCCAATATCTTCACAATGTTTGAGTCCTGGAGCTCACTCTGGCCAGTATGATCAACAGATTGTCGCGCAATTACCTGATAGATTTTGCATTAGAGCACAAATCAAACAGCAATCTTACGGGAGGTGCTTTTTACAAACATAATTTCATTAGAGACCTACCTCTTTCAGTGAATGAAGCAAGAGATACTGCTTCTTCTGTTGATTGTCAATCTGATCCAAGATAAATGGCAAATACTTGGATAGATTGCCAACAGCAATGTTTCCAAGAGCATATGATGCTGCAGACTTTATCTCCTCAAAAGGTGACTGGAATGATTCGATGACGATGTTCTCAATTTGATCATGATTGCTGAGGTCCTTCCTTCTTCCAATTTCTCCCAAACATAACAAGGCCATGTGTTGTTTAGCCTGGAAAACAGATTATAAACAATTAAAAAATGACAAGACATAAGATCTGCCTAATTTCGGCTCAATGTTTTAAGATCATTAGACTATAGAGCCCCAAGAGCAGAAGACACGTACTCCCTCTGTCCGGAATTACTTGTCGCTCAAACAGATGTATCTAGCACTGAAATATGTCTAGATACATCCATTTCAGCGACAACTAATTCCAGACGGAAGTAGTACTAAGTATGAGAAGAGTGGGACACATATGAAACAAATAGAGCACATGTAGTATCCCAGTTTCACAATGCTATACTAGTAGATTGCATGAATTAAGGCATGCTATGACAAAAGATTGGAAGTATGACATAGATATAAATGTGCAAATCTAGTGATCAAAAGACAAGCATGATCAGGAAAAGCCTTACAGAATTAGTAGAACTGTCATCATTTAGAATGCCTTTAAGCATTTCAATAGTTGATGCACACTTCTGATCACCAGCTGCTAAGCATAGCACAGCAACACACTGTGCAATAGAGAATAGTGCCTGCTTGGAAAGACCACCTGACTGTGATGGTTTGGCAGTGGAAATAAGGGAGTTCAACAAAGTTTCAAAGCTTATATTTGCAGACTGGACCAATGCAGCAAAAAACTTCTGGAGCGCCTGTAACAGAAACAATGTCCCCTGTCAATTATAGAATAAGAGCAAGTATTTATATTTAAAAAATACGAAAAGATATACCTGTAGTGCTTGTCCTTGCAACAGAGCACTCCTGATCAAAGTAAGGGCCTCAGGCAAAACTTTATGTATTACAGCTAAACCAACATTTTTAACGGATCTTCTGTCGACCATTATTGTGCAACACAGTTCCAATGCAAGAGCGGCCATATGCAAATCAACGTCGCTGCCACAACAGATATTCCAACATCAGTCATCATGGTAGACAGAAAATGGTGATTTGTTGAGGAAAGCTAAGCAAGGGAAAAACCTTATGAGAGTAGAAAGTTCAGTTAATATCGTTTCATAAGAGGACGAGCCAATTTGACTCCCATATGTGACAACCAGATAATTTAGGGTTCCCAATGTTGCCTGCCTAAGGGCTCTGTTAGCCTGTGGAAACGAGCGGTAAAGAAAACATTAGTCTTCAATTTTTGATGTGCTGTCTAGCATAGAGCTATATAGGATGTTTCAAGTTAAAAATCAAAACAAACTATGTGTATAATATATCTCTACCTTCCGAAGGAAAGCTGTGAGCTCAGAAACGACATGGTCCAAGACACATGAAAGATCAATCCGAAGAGGTGAATTTGCAATCACCGCAAATGCCTGTAAAGGAATGAACATTTTGAAAATGCAACAAAACCAACAAAACCAGAGATAGGCATACAAATCGACCAGTAGAAGAAAAGAGGGAATAAACAAATATGTCTTAAAACACCACCAGTTGGCATTAAGCAAATGATGACGGTGTATAGAATTAAAACTGTGGACAAGACCAAAGCAAATAGATTGGTTATTATAGTGTACAATTAAAGATATTTTTAAATCAAACCATCTCTATCCCAACTTCCCAAGCAACTCAGCAAGATGCAACAATCAGAATGTTTACATTTGTTTATATACCATAGACAGGAATACTGAAATTCAATTCAACATTTACCATCATGTCCCTATTAGTTTTGATTCTGAAGGTGCAATTGATTGCTTACCTTGACAGCTGTAAGTCGTGTTATTTCATTGCCCATCCTATCAACAAGTATTGGAAGGCATGAAGGCAATTCCCTTTGAAGACCATCACCAAAAGTAGCGATCACAAGGCTCATGCACGATATGGCACACTCTTTAACTTCCTGACAAAACAGAACCACATGAGAGAGAGAGAGAGAGAGAGAGAGAGAGGTATGTAGAGCAGAGAGTGGTCTAAACCTGATCTTGATCTTGATTCGCCAAGCGAGCCAATATAGCTTTATAGATTGGACTAATATACGGCCTGAAATCTATTGAATGTGCCTGTGTAACAGCAGAACAAGAGCTTAAAATATCACCGTAACTGGCTGCTTATAGCATCACCACCTGTAGTATAAGGCTGACCTCAAAGTTTGGACGGAGCACCCGGACTAGCTCCCCGCACACCCGTAAAGCCTCAGCAGTGACTTTGTAATATCTATCTCCAATAGCAGATAATATTGGACCAGAAAGTGCCTGGAAATTTAATTTTGCATTGAGTAATGGGTAACGATCACAAGTGTCTCAAGTGGTTTATCAAAGATAGTAGCTATAATACCTGGATGTATGGATGAAACACAGAGGATGAATGTGAAGCCATAACAATCCTAGTAAATGCAAGGGCCTCAATCTTCAGGTTGGAGGTAGAAGATTTATCCTACAAAACATAGACAGCAGGTTAAAAACAAACAGAAGTCCTGCATAAGAAACTAATCAGTAAATGAAATTCACTAACATTTAAAGCCTTCTCAATCCCAGGAACAAGTGACCCGAACTGATCAGCAAGACAATCTGGTAACACAACAACAAGCTCCTTCAATACTGAGAATGCTCCAACCTGAAAATGCCAACGAAACAATATAAAATCATAATATGAGCCCACACTCCACACAGATGCTCAAGACAGTTGAAGAACAAACCTTTGTCTTGATTGATTTTTCACGCAACTGCCTATTGATCGATTTGACAATTTTGGGTACCTCTTGCTTCAGCAACCATCTAGGGCTGCAAAGTATACCGATTGACAATACAGTCTCAGTGCACAGAACATGCAATCACAATTAACATATAGTTCCCCTTTAATAAGCATAACAAGTCAAAACTAACAATTTTTGCATCTAAATATGGAGTCATGCCAAGTTTTAGCCAACATAGGCTCAGGTAGGCTATTAATAAAACCAAAGAGACAACTGCAACATGTACTACTTGTGGTAAATTGTACAAGAATATGGTGAGAATGTGTAAAAAAGTAATAATACGAATATTTTGCTTACCTGGACTCATCAATGTCACCTTGTCCTTTTGTCACATTACCAGTTTGGCGTAACAACTCAATAAATGTGTTGAAGATGTCCATCTAGGATCAAAGAGAAGCCCTGTAAGATTGATATACAATGACAATTCAAATCCATTCTAGCAATGAAAAACCATGTGGTTACCTTTACATTCTCCTCTCTTTCCCTAAAGCGGTCGACTAACTTCGGACAAGCCTGCAAGCAACCGATTAATTACAAAAAGTTCCATAAAGGCACGTCATTGAGTGGCAAATTTTCAAAACAGGTAATAAATGGTTGGTATCAGCTCAAAAAAAAATCACTAACAATATGGACACAATGGAATCATGCCATCAAGAAGAACAAGATTGATAAAGTACAGTATGTTGGTTTAGCTTGCCGTCGCCAACATACCTCCTGATACATCTTAGACAACATTTGAGGACGAGATACTATAATTGCAGATATGCACTTCGCTGATGCCCGCCGAACCTTCCAGCTTGCATCCTCGTCGTCTGTGTATTCATCCGCACTCTCACTGGGAGAAAATGTTAAAGATGTTTCAATAATGTGAATAGGAAACACGGTTTCTGTATTACAAGACAGTAACATACTCATCATCTTCCTCGTCCTGTACTTCATCATCAGTATCCTCTTCCATGCTATCGGTGAAATTAGGATCATAGCTTACATATTCCAAAGCAAGATTCAAAATACCCTCACAATATGGGGAAATATCTCTTGGACACCTGAGCATAAAACTCTCAAGGGCCTACAAGATGGGAGGTAATTTATAGCCCTAGTGAAGCAACGCTAAGAGTAATCTAATGTAAGAACTGAACATAAATTCTCACCTGCAAGCTGTACTCACGGAGCTCTTCATCATTTTCTGATGCACTTGTACAATAGCTTATGAGCAAAGGAACAGCTTCGGCAAGGTGTGGTCCAAACCGGTATCCAACTGAGCGACTGTAAGTCAAAATAAATTATTAGTTGGACCTAACAAAGCTCTTGTACTTCCCTTTATCCTAACATAATTATACTTCGGTATATCATCCAGCCAGATTCATTTTTTTCTAGATATTTTATCGATGTTTGAAATAGCCAAATTTAAAGTTGCATAGCTCACACAGGCTGTTATGAACAAAATTTTGCGGCAGTTGGAAGGTCTATACCTTAGAGCACCAATCATTTGGATATTTGTTCGGGTTATGTCAGACTTCGCCTTTCTGTTTTTCAGCAAATTGACAACCTCCAAAGTTGCCTTGGCTAATAGATCATCTGACAAACATGGAGCAAGCGATGCTGCAACATAAAGCGACACATCAGTCACTACAAATAATTAAGTTGCCCAATCATTTGCAAGCATTAACAATCAAAATAATTGTAAAATGCATTCAGGCGTACCAATGCACGAAACAGACTTTTTTCTGACACTGGCTTGAGTGGAACTCAGCTGGGCTAAAAGTGCAGTGAGCATATATGCATGATCTTTCGTGATCACGTTGCCAAATCTATGAAGCACATCACCTAATATATCAAGACATTCACATTTAATTTCAGCACTCTTTCCCTGTCAAACAAAGAAGAAATGTATCAAGGCAATTGCATTTAATCCATGAGTCTGTCATACAAACTTTCCAGATAATGTCAGAAGTAGGCAACAGAAAAAGGAAGAAGCAATGAACATTAACAAAATGCTACCTAACTGCCCTAATTAACGGATATATTGGACATTCTGGCAAACTGCGTATGTAGTTTATTGCTGATTTTCCAGCTAAGAGCCTTCCAGTGTATTAAAGGATTAGCATAATACTTGCCCCACGAAAACGATGATAATGCCATTTATTCCATAAACAACTGCATTAGCTTTTCTGTGGTGGTTAATTACAGTACATAACTTCTATTAACTAGAGAAATCAGTACTGAGCAACCTGGAAATCCATATTGGCTATTAACAAACAAACCATCAAAGGTTAAAAAAAAGGCACATGTTGGGTTTCACTGCTCTTGCCCACTATACCTTGACTCATGACTGCTCACAAGTAACTACAATATGATCAATATAATGGTAAAATATATCTGGACCCATACTGCACGACCATATGAACAAGGTATACAAGGGGTCATTTCCATTGGAAGACGGAACAAATGGGTGAGATAGTGAGACACAATGGATACACAGAAAGCTACTCCCAACTTGCACACATGTAGACCTTCCCAATTAGAAGGGCGTATGAGGAGCATTAAACCTTAACCAGCAAGCACTGAAAAATTCCAATTACCATACCAAACTAGAACATACTTAAGAGGCCTAGAGAAGTAGAGATAACAAAGGGAAATTCTGGCAAGCACAAAACAGATTAAAAACTTACACTGGTGACACCTCTGATTAGTTGCGGGGCAAGAGAAACTAAAATCTTTTCAGAAAGTGACGCCGTAGTAACTTCCACAATGACTGCCTTCAGAGCTATACTAGCAGTATCACGATGTTGGTCCTTTCCATTGAGTAACTTATCACAAAGTTTGTCGGTCATCTCCACTACTCTTTCCTCGCTAACCTTCTTAACAAGTGGAGCCAAGCTAACCAATAAAAGAAATAACAGGAGTAAATGTAGTGAATGGATGTAGGGGTAATACAATTAGCCAATTAGGTACCAAATTTCTCTGCAAAAATGTAATCCCACGGATGCGATAACTGAAGCATAAGGAAAACGAGCGTACTTAAATATCTAGAAGATAGAAGAGGTAAGATGCCATGTTCTTAACAACTAATAACAGACTAATGCATCTGGCAGGTACTACAGCACGGCAGGTAGCATTATCAGAATGTTCCCAAATTCTAGCAAAAGGAAGGGACAATCAACAATAACAGGACCTTAACATGCAAAATCATTACTTCCCAAATAACCGCACCACAGAAAGAAATGTGAGGCACAATTGTATGCACAAGATAATTTCAATACAAACATGAAGAACGCAAGCGTGCCAAACATGAAGAATCCAAACAACGGATTAAGTAATTTTAAAGGAAGAGGTACCATTTCACAGCTAAACCAGAAACATCTCCTGAAGCATCTTCCAGTTGTTGAAGAACGATATTAGTCAACTTTGATTCAAGGTCTTGATCTGCTTTAAAACTCTCTTTGTTCAACTCACTAAGCAGATCTGATGTAGCCATATATCTGTAGTCTTTATCTTTCCCTGTCATCTGAAAGCACATATACAAAATAAAAAATGTTACAAAGCATGAATAAAGAGCAAAAACTGAGGATTCCTTATTAAGAAATGTAAATTCTTATAATGGTTACCTTCTCCAAGATGCCGGTTATGTTTGTATTCGCCATCGCACCAAACCTGTGTTCAAGTCCTCTTCACAAAGGTATTCAACAGTATCCTAATAAAAAGCAAATTATGCAATGAGAGACTATGTTCAATTGCAGACAGGCTAACAGCATATGTCTTGCTAAGTGTGTAGTTTTTACAGCTGCGCCAAACAAACAGAATCAGTGGAAGGTGCATTCTGGTAGGACAAGTAAGTTGGATGGAGAAAAGACAGGCAAAAAAAATTAAAACAATCTAATGTGGAGGTCGAACACCTGACGACTCGCTTCACACCAATGTGCCTACCACATGTGCTATGTGTATGTTGTGTTAGTAACGAATATTAGTTACTCATGCCCACTATTGTGGATAGAGGTCATAATATTTGCAAAATAAGCAAACAGGGGATTCAAAACACATGAGATGAGATTTAGTTGTAGTTTGGCTGCAGTGACCACCCCAACAGACATTCTGGAGACATGCTTGGCGAAAAGAAAGCATACTACATCATGTAACTGTGTTCGCCCTATGGTTTTCTTTTATAGCATGGCAGTACACCAACTAATTGAACTAATTTATAAACAAGATAAAGAAGGCATAAATCTAAACATCGAGCAATTTAAGAACAAAGAAGAATGACATTAGCACTAGTCCATTTGTACACGTTTAACACCAGCAACCAACCGAAACTGGCACAAACATACAGTCTCGCGCGTGGACACACCGTATGTACATCATCCATGCTAAACATTAGTACACAAGGCTGACGCTACTATACGACCGCGAATTGAATCACTGGACACAGAGGCGGGGATGGCGACGACACACCTAGATCCAGGCCCCTCGTCAGATGGCGCTGGAGAGGACCATGCAGCCAAGCTGTGACTCATTCACCTTGCTTTCTAATAATAGGATCCTGAACAAAGACTCAGGCTAACCATGGTCTAGCACCATGATGTTCAAGCTTGACACAATCTCTACCAAGTCTAGGTGAACCAGCGATAATAATAATATCGTCAAAAACACATGATTTTAGAGTAGAACCGACGCTCAAGTCCTACAAGCAAACTACTATGCCCAACGACATGAATAGCAAATTTCAAGTGCAATATAAAAGACACCCACAACGACGACCTAGCAGCAACCGAGCGGAATCAATCTACACAAACCTAGACAGACGAACAGAGCCAACGCCAACAGCATCTCGGACCGGCAGATCTACCCGACAATCCAGGCACAATCGAGAGGGGTTTGCACCACAGCCGACTACCGAGCCGAATCAACGGTCAAATCCAAACCAGTACTAGCATGGAACGAGCGGAACCGACAACGATGGATCGAGAGTAACCCTAACGGCGACGGGCGGAGCAGCAGCGAGAGAAGGAGCGGTCGGAGGCTCGCGTACCTTGAGGAGGAGGAGGGAAGCTTGCTTGGCTTCGATTCGATCCGAAACTTCTCGGGGCTCGCTTGGGAGGGGGGTGGATGAGTGGAGCGGAGACGGGAGGGG
>CBMN011746924.1:0-14458 GCA_000582825.1 Hordeum pubiflorum | reverse complement strand
TTCTTTACGGAGGGAGTACAAACTAAGAAGACACACAGCTTAGAAAAGTGCCACGGCATGAAGTCATAGAAGGCATCATATTTCGATGGAATTTTCTTGATCTTTAATGCATCCACCAACAAATAGATGAATCGGACCATGGCCTCATCCCATAGGCCGGTTGAAAGACCAATGAGGTACCCAACCTTGGAGATAATAACTTGCCGGTGCAACGTGATGCTCATTATTCCCTAATCTCCAAATATGACTATGCTTAATAGTTTGAATCCCAATCACCAAACTCTGACAAATAAATGAGGAAACCTTCTTGGGACCAACCCGAAGGATACTCCATCTAGATAGTACTTTGCACGAAGGACCTTTGCACACAGGGACTGATGTTGTGATAAGGCATGATACTTGCTTGGCTAATATGGCTAAGTTGAACGAGTGAAGGTCGTGAAACCTCATATCTCCCAACTTTTTTGGTATACATAATTTCCACCAAGCACTCCAATGCATTTTACTTTCTCCTCATTATCATCCCGTCAAAACCAAATAATAATGTTCATGGTGTCCTTGCAATTCTCTTTTGGAAGTTTGAATACTCACATCGCAAGTCCCTCATTCGGTCCCACATTTCGTCTTTCTCTTTCCATCAGAATTCTTCATAGATGCGAGTAAAGCACCAGGCACCATCACCACCTTCCACTCGAACATCAATAGAGTTTATGTATGAGAACAAGAGAGATAACTTCATTTCCTTTCTCCAGAATAAAGCAATTCTACATTTCCTTCCATCACTAGGGTTAACTATCATAAAATCTATTTTGAGACGATGACGTAAACAATATGGCGGTTTGCCATCCAAGTGAGTCTCCAAGAAGAACAATACCTCGGGATTGTTCCTCCACTAGACATCCAACATAGCTTGAACTGCCCAGGCGTTCCCTAGTCCCCAGTAGTTCTAGGCTAGGTTGTTCATGGCGCTACACCTCAAAGGAGCCCGCCAATTCTGAGTGCGTAGTTCAAATTGAGTTATGATTTTATGTCTTATGCCTCCTAGATGCCTCATTATTCGTCCTCGTATCATCTTCATTAGCAGATGCATTAAGTTTCCCGCATGTCTTCAAGTCTACGAGCATCAGAACTATGGGAGTCAGGTCCCTCATAGCCGGGTCAATGTCATCAACCTCTTCTAGAGCCAGTCACTTCTTAGCATTCTTATCCGCCTTGGCAAATCCCTAGGCTTCACAGGCTGCTTATTATGCCATCAAGTTCCCTTGTACCATTGTTCTGATCACCCTGGTTCTGCTTGGGGCGGGTATGCTCCTGGTGTAATCGCCAATCAAAGGACTCAACATGCCCTCGTCCTCTACATGCATCCTCATAACCCTACTACGACCTCTAGCATCGAATCCTCTGGCCCTTAAGAAGTCTCCTCAACCCTACCATGTTTCATGACCAGTGTTAAACCATGGCCCCCATTTGACGTCCTTCACCTCATGCTTTTCTATTCCACATTCCAGGTGTGATTATCTGCTTTGCCCGGCCACCTAGCAAAATCATAGAATATTTTCATACTTCGCTTGAAAAAAATTATGTTCCCCTCCATAGGTGATAACTTTGTGAGTGGTTCAGGCACACTAAGCTTAACACGAGCCGACATACAATTTCCGATTCCCCTCAGCTCAATTCCCACCTAATCCAACTTACCAATGCGCCTACCAAGGTTTTCTACATAGCCTTCGACTGGTAACCATCTAGGAGCTTGTGTTATATGATTGAGTTCAATAGAGCTACGAGTGAGTAGACCATCATATGACTCTATGATCACAGTTAATCCTCTGAAGTGTCACGGAGTTCCTTTCGGATACCTTCAACCAATCACCCATGCATAAACATTGGACGGTGAACATGTTCTCCTCTAGAGCAGGAAACTTGACCTCCTGAGTGGCGCTCCATGCATGCAATCCTCATGTGTGAGTAGAAGGTCGACTGGGTGAAGTGATTTGAGGTGTGAAATTTGGTCGGAGCCATCCACTTTATCCCTTCTTTTGACCAAATCTTCAGTTTCCTCGAAGACAACATCATCATACTCTTCTTCATCAATCCCTATCTGCCATCACATGTCATCCACGTCCTTATCAGAACCTCTTGAACCTCCACCAGTTTTAATGGCTGCACTTGAAGTTTTGCTTCAGCCTGCACCACGAGGAGCGTAAAACCCTAGAAATTGATTACCCTCGAAGGCGAAGACACCCACCAAGGTCAGGTGAGCGGACTCGCCGCCCCCTTGGTTCAGCCCGAGTGAGCGAGATCGGCAGGGAGGGAGGACGGTAGCAATCTGCTATTGGTGGACTCTCGTTGGAGGAAGTCTCCGTCGAAGGAGATCACTCACATACGCAGACCAGGCTTGTGTTTTCTCTATCATCCTTTTGTAACTATAAACCATATATCTTTTCCGTCTTCTTCTTGTTCGAATACACTGCATACTTACTCAAAGTAGCAGTAGCACACACACCTAACATCTATCACAAATGTTACATGTACCCAGAGTTGGTCTGATATGTTGTTCTATCATCTACCACATCCACTTGGGAAGCACGGGCGTAAGCGGCTTACCCTGGAAGAAAGCCTCCAGGCTCCCGATCATGAGGTCGTAAAGGTTGGTGTCAGACTCCTCGGTGAAGGCGGCATTATGGGGGGTGTGCACCACATTATCCATGAAGAACAGCTCCGCCGGCACCTCGGGCTCCCTCTCAAAGACGTCGAGGCCTGCGCCCGCTACCTACCCTCCCTTTAGTGCGCCGATCAGCGCCCCCTCGTCGACGTTCCCTCCCCGAGCGACGTTCACAATAATGTCACCTTTTCTTAGCGCCTCCAGTACTTCCTTGTCAACAATGTTTCACATTAATGGCGCCAATGAGCAAGTCAGACTCGAGAGCCAGGCTGGTAACCTTGGGGAAGTTTTTTTTTTTTTTCGGGATGGTGGCCTTGTCCTTGGGTCTTCTGGAGTGGTAAGAGATGGTGCAGCCAAATACCTCGGGCCGCTTCGCGATCAATGAACCGATGATGCCGATGGCGCTTACCACCTAGCTGGTAGGTATAACATCGGGGTTGATGTTGACATTGGTTTCAGTTTGAGATACTAAAACGTAGGAGTATGTATCAATGTATGCAAAGAACAGAACAGGGGGGAAAGTTGGCCAGGACTTAGGAACAGTAAGTGAATGATGACCACCCGCACAATGTACCCAGACTACAGATCACCCTATACCTCCTTGAGCAATTAACCAGAGGCAATTTGCAAAACTTATCCTACAATTATTTCTGAAATGGCACAGTTTCGCCACGAAGGGGCAGAACCACGCATGGTTCAGAATCTGCTGCTTGAGCAGCAGCGACCACCTAACCTTTATCCTTTGCTTGATCATCATAAGTCCACCATTCAGCCCCAATTGGCATGTACATATTTCTCAGCGAGAAACCCTCGCCCTCGGGGAGAAACCACAATCAAAATATCTGAGGGCTGCTACGTAACATGTACACACCTGGTTCTTCAGAGATGCAGCTACTAGAGCGAATCAGACGTGATGTTCATGTTCAGCTACATTGGATTTACTTGCATGGTACTGCCTCCGTTCCATAATTCTTGTCGTGGTTGAACAAAAACCACGACAAGAATTATGGAACGGAGGGAGTAGTAATCAGTAAAAGATTGAAAGTACTCACATACTTATAGGCAAGACCTTGGTTTTCTGTACCATCCTTTTGTAATTACAGTCACAAACAACATTTGCTACATTTTAAGAAAACCACTAATAATGCTGGTGTGCCCTCTGCTTACTTACTCAGAGGAGGACCGGGATATACTATCTACTTGTCGCATGTAACATCGATCACAAATGTCATATGAAACCTGACATGGTCTGATCTGTCGTTCTATCATCTACAGCATCTGCTCGGGAAGCACCGGCGTGAGCAACGGCTTACCTTGGAAGAATGCCTCCAGGTTCCCGATCATGAGGTCCAAAAGGTCAGAGGCCGACTCCACAGTGAAGGCGGCCTTATGTGCTGTGAGCACCACATTGTCCATGGAGAGTAGCTCCGTGGGCACGTCAGGCTCCATCTCAAAGACATCGAGACCTGCGCCCGCTATCTCTCCTCCTTTGAGTGCGCCGATCAGCGCCGCCTCATCGACGTTCCCTCCGCGGGCAATGTTCACGATGACGCCGTCTTTCCCTAGCGCCTCAAGGACTTCGTTGTTGACAATGTGCTTTGTTTGATCATTGAGAGCACACGCAACGACGAGAATGTCGGATTCGAGAGCGAGGTTGATGACACTCGGGAAATATTTGTACGGGATGGTAGCTGAATCCTTGGCCCTTCTGGAGTGATAGGAGATGGTGCAGCCAAATGCCTCAAGACGCCCCGCGATCGATGAACCGATGCTCCCCAAACCGATGATGCCTACTCGCTTGCCACTGAGCTGGTGCACCATCGGAACAAATGTTTACATGAGTTTCTGTTTGAGATAAAACATAATGTATGCAAAGAACAGAACTTTGGGGAATCAATGTGAGGTACTCTGAATTCTAGGACCCTACTGTTGTTCTCATTGAGCAATGAACCAGAAGCAATTTGCAAAACTCATGGCAAGATGTGGATTCAAATCTTGGCAGTTCCATCAAATACTCTAGTTGACTGGGACAAAAATTTGTTGTCATTTTCAGTTGAATACAAAACAATGTGTCTGCCACTATTTCAGTAGAGAAGGAAACCACGGACCTTGGAGCCAAGCGGGTAGTCCCCGTGGGCCGGCCAAAGCCCGCGCCGAACGAACCGGTCGGCCGCCGAGACGCGCCGGAGCACGTCGACAAGGAGCCCGACGGCGTGATCCGCCACGTCGACGGAGAATGTCTCACCGGCGCCGGCCACAGCGACGCCCCGGCGCGCGCACTCGGCGAGGTCGATGTGGTCCATGCCAGCGGCGGTGGTCACGACGCAGCGGAGGCACGGGGCCGCGTCGAGGAAGGCGGCGTCGACCTGGATGGCGCCGCCTCCTCCGACGACGGCGGCCCGCGGGGGCTCACCGGCTCCCCGGGCGGTCGCGGCTGCGGCGAGGAACGCCGGGAGCGGAGCGCCCGAGTCGTAGAGGCTGTGGACGCGGTAGCGCGCGCGCAGCGCGGCGGCGAGGCCGTCGTCGGCGCGGCGAAGGTAGAGGACCGACGGCTTCCCGCCGGTGGCAGGCCCCCGCGCCACGGCGCCGACGGTGGATGCCATCGGCCGTTGCTCCGAGGGGAATTTTGCTGATCCAGAGCTGAACTGACTGAACTGATTTTTGTGGCTCTGCGATTTGGATAACTAATGTGTCATGTCCTAGTCGGGTTATTTGGGCCTTTTTTTGGATCAGCTTGGATGAACTGAACTTTGTTTTTCTGAAAGTATTTCATCTGCCACTGAAACTTTTGTGTCTTTGCTATTTCTCTCACCGAGTGATTTTTTTTTTTGGAAAAAGTTTCGAAAGATTGGCAAAATCTGTTTGTAGCCAACCAATTGATAGCCACATTTTTTACTTGAAAAAATATTGCCTGGCCATTTTTGACAACCAACTAATCATGTTCATACTCGCGACATGTTTTCTTCCCTTTTTATTTTTGTAGAACGACAACAAGCATGTTTTCGTCCTGCCAAAAGAAATGATTTATAGTGAAGCGTAAAAATAACGGTTGGAATATTTATCTCACTTCTGATTTATCAATGAAGTGAACATTATATGTGCGGTGATGCTGATAAAAAAGATTTAAAATAGAATTGAGATGTATGAATGGAAAAAAAAATCGATGCATGTATACTGGCAAAGTGGAGGTTTTGGCTGCCCTACTACAATATCAGACATATGCCTTTCAAGCGTCGGGAGTAGCTCACAAGCCCTTCATTAAGGCCTTTTCGGCCTCTCCCTATCTCGATGATGTCGGATTCGGCACTAATAAAGGCCTTGTGAGAGTCATGTCGTCAGATTTGTTGACTCTCTTCGGATCTTAGTGATTGGTGTGTCTATCAAAAAGAGCAATTGGTTATTGTATTGATGCTTGAATTTTGAATCGTACTGTACACATTGTGAAAAGTTTTTTTTTTCATATATCCGTGCAATGTGTGATTGTTGGAAGCATTGAACTGTGGGGAATGAGTACTTCCATAGTACTACATTGGACTAATCTAATATATGTCCTTCATTAATTTGAAGTCATACAATATTGTTAGTCCTTTGGCAGATGTTTCTCTTTTGCTTGGCTCCATGTGTTTCTTATAAACAATAATACTTTCATAGTTCAATCTAAAATTAGATGAACATGTTTGGTGCTGCCTAATTTTTTCTTGAGCCTTTGCTAGGGAGATATGAAGCATCACAACTGAGTAGTAAAGTGAAGTCAAAATCGGTTCTTTGTGGTTGATCAAGCAGCATGACGAAAGTAACTTTCTCAGCTTGAGCTCAAATGCTCCAGGCATGAACAGAAAAATCCAAAAAAATAGAAAAAAAATAAAATCTGAGTATTTTGAGTGGCAAATAGTAAGAAATGTTTTGAGTGCTTTCAAAATTTCACCATGGAATCATATTCATTGAAGTCATGGCAAAACTAATAAAATTAGAGCTTCAAAATGCATTGAAAGTACCATTTTCATAGCATTGATGTTTTTTTGCCATGAATTCCACGAATGTGATTTCATGGTAAGCACCCGAAACACACCTTAATGTTTGCCACAAATGATTTTTTTTACTATTTTTTTTAAGTTATTGCTCGTCCGAAAGCATATGAGCTGGTGAGTATATACTCCACGTCCGCAGTATGATATAAAGCATTCTGAGTATGTATTGCTTCCTACACAACTTAAAACCATAGTTTGGAGGAATTTGATAAGAATTCCACATGATAGGATTTCTATAGGAAAACTACCTTTAGAGCCCTTTGGTTTCTAGGAATGGATTTCTATTCCTATGTAGGATTGATTTCTATCCTCGACATTTTAAAGGAAAATAAACATTAGCCTATACTCAATGAAAAAACATATCCCATGAACCAAATGACATCTCTTTACCTTTTCCTATTCATGGGATTTGAGATACATGTCATCTCATTTATTACAAGTTCTGTATTCTTATGATATTCATATCCTATAAACCAAAGAAGGCATGATTAGGCTTAGAGAGGTGACCCCATGCACCTGGTCTGGTTATGACTTGTGGCCATGGACTTACCGTATGTGTCTCTTAATTCCAGTGTACTATGTGCCACTCCATGTATGTCATGTTTTTGTTATGTATGTGATGTTCAAGTTGCTCGTGCAACTCAGTTTCAATGGATGTTTGGTAAGGAACCTACAATTGTTCAGCCGCAACACCTCACTAAGTTCCACATCTGGTTTTATGACTCTGGAAGAACTAGAGCCAGATGGTCTGGAAAACAATCAAACAACCTAATACACCCCACCTGACCTCAAATATTTTGACCAAACGCGCAACAAAGCACACACACGTCTCTAGTATGCTATGATGCAGATCAAAAATGTTGGTTTGGTAGAGTAATCCGAGCGAACATGAATAACCCCTTTTGTTATTTTACGTGCACTATTCTCTAAACTAAAACACACATTCCAACTTAAACCAACACACAATTTCTTATGTGAACCAATGTTTGGTATAGCTTTTGCCGTATTTTATTATCTCGTAAATAAGAGTTAGAAATAAAAAAGAAACAAAGAAACAAAGATATATGTTTCAGGGTAAAATAGACCTTTTTTGTTTAATTATTTCAAATTATATTATTTCGAATTGGAACATTTCCGCAGGTACTTTTAATTTAGTTTTTGGAAAGTAAAGTTCCTTTTCGAAAGATTACCCCTGTCTTTATTTCTGCTTCGGATTAGAGCAAATGGTTCTAATTCGTCCACGCCTACGAATCAGCCAACATTTTATACAAATTTTACGAACGGAGGATCTTATTTTCATAAGCTCATATCCTTTTTAAACTATGAATCTAATCTTTTTGGAAAAAAATAAGTCTCCGCAAAAATTACAAGATTAAGAATGTATTTATATGGTATGCTGGTGTGGAATTTTTGAACATAGGTCTAGGCGCACCCGACTAAGCAAAAAATATTTTTCAAAAATATAAAATGTATTCGAAAGAATGTGATTTTTTTTGCGACAAAAATAGTCTAGCATAAAACTCACGTTTTAAGTTTTGAGAGAAAATGAGCTATGTTGTATTCTAAACAGAAAAACAAAAGTGTAGTTATAAAAACTATGAATGGTAGCATTTATATAATACTCCTACTATCTCAAATTACTTATCGCAGAAATGGATAGAAATGGATATATTTAAAACTAAAATACATCTAGATGCATCCACTCCCGCTTCAAGTAATTTCGGTCGGAGGGAATATTGATTATGTTGTGTTTTGCCCGGAATATAGGGAAAATCATTTTGTTTCAAAACTTTTACCGTGAGTATTATGCTAGATCATGTATGCTGTCAAAAAGTTTCAAAAATATTTGACTATTTTTTCAAAAATAATAATTCAGTGCACCTAGACCCAGATTCCATGAGATATTTTCCTATGGTATGCCTTTTGTAAAGTCCCATATGTAAGTATTATTACACTGGTTTATTTATTACTCGTATTTTGCAAGTTTAATAGCCCCATGTATTATGGAAGATGATTTGTAGCACATGGGTGCTCCACCCCTTATATGAACATTGAGTTTAAAAGAATGCCGAGAAATTTGAAAAAAATACTGGGATTTTGGGATATCAAACTTGGGCGTCCAATCTACTTTCGTGTGAAATTCCGTGAAAAAATACAAGGAAACGTATCCGTGGAAAAAAGAAAAAAAATGTGTATAGAAGAAAAAACTGTTTGGATGGGTTTCGCTCGGACAGTATTTCCTTCTCCATGGATACGTTTCCCGTTATTTCTTCACGAAACTTCGCACGGGTGTAGATTGGGAACCCAGGTTTGATATCCGCAAATTTCAGTTTTTTTTAATTGTTTTGGTATTTTCTTTACATTTAATATTTGTACAGTGGTGTGGAGCACCCAGGAGCTCCGTGTATTTTCCCATTTATTATATTATATAGGACTGTGCTAACGTCCAGTCGATCGGACATTAGTGACAGATCCGAACAACTCGTTCCTACGTAATCGCTATCATCGCATGCTCGGTTACACTGATTTTTTTCCTTCTCTCAAAACCGTAGTGAATCTCTAGTGGTTTTTTCTGGTTTTCGCTGCATAATATGAAAAGAAAATAAAAGTGCTTGAACGAGAATTCGAACCCAGATCTATGCAATAGCTATTGAGCCTAAAAACCAACTAAGCCTCCTTTTGTTGTCGTCTATTGGAGATAAGCAATGTTATTTGAACCTTTCTTATTTCTGCCATATCAAAAATAATAATAAAGATTGGCTTGATAACTTTGGCATGACCAGCGTGATAAATATGGTGTGAGCAACATGATAATTATATCATGATTAGGCTGGTAACTACAGTATGAGAAGGTTAAAGCATGGGGCAGTTATCATGTATATTGTGCGTATAGCACCTTGCTATTAACACAAAAGTTATCGGGGGTATGTTTTCAAACAACCCACCCAGGATCAAAGTTACCATGGTGTTTGTGGGTGAGTTATCAGTTTGGTTGTGCGCATGTTACCATGCTTTCTATACATAATTTATCATGTAATTTTTTAACAACCACCCCCACCCCTCCGCAAGTTAAAAATAGTTACCATGTCTCGGTTAAGTAATTTATCAACGCTGATGTGCATAGATTACCATGCTAGTAGACATAAGTTACCAGGAAAGGATGGTCCAACAACTTTTTTCCCAGGTCAAAAAATTACTATATTTTGGCTAAGTATATTATCAACTCTATTGTGCGTATATTACCATGTTAAATTTTTCATATAAGTTACCAGTGTATGTTTGTCAACAACTTTTTTCTTGGGTCCAAAGTTATCACGATGTTTGGCCATGAGTTATCAGTCACGATGTGCGTGTATTACCATGTATTTACATGAAAGTTACCGGGGTATGTAATCAACAACTCACCCACCCCGGGATATGTTTTACTAATGCACTAGCAGCTCTTGGGGAATATAAAAGCAGCCTAACTGTGTTAAACCAGATGGCTAGCAAGAGTAGGACTAAACTACTAGGTACAAAGTTTGATACCTGTTGTCCTCTTTTTTGCGAGAAAAATCAATAGAAAAGAAAAACAAAGAAACATAACCGGACGTACTACGGTTTTTTTTTTTTAAAAAAAATCGATACTAAAACAAATCGGGGGATCGTGCGGATCTGACTGGAAGTTAGCTTTCTGGTATTATATAATTAGATTAGAAGTAGTGGGAGAGAGTAAGCTCACTTTTTTTACTCTAACACTTTATACAGAAAACTCAACATTGCAATATTGTATGTTGTGATGTTTTCACGAATTTTATAAATCAAATGTTGATTCTGAATCGGACCACATGCTCCCATATGCTCAATAAGAAATTATCGGTTACCCTAAAAAAACGAAATTATCGGTGACGACAAAGTCTTAGTTTTCTTGTAAATTTGGAAAATACGTTTAGTCGTTGCATCCACTCCGCTTTGCTCGTCATTTCCTAGTTTCATGGCGGCGCCTCCGACGGCAACGCCGCATTCTTAATCGCAACAGAAATTGCAACTCCAGATAAACTACCTGGCCGCCCATCGCGCCCTCTCCATCCGCGACAACGATGGCAGCGACGCGCCGGGTGCTGGTGCTCTGCCGCCTCTCGCCGGCCTCCATCGCCTCCCTCGCCGCCCGCTTCAGCCTCCTCGATCACCACGCCTCGCCGCTCTCCATGGAAGCATTCCTCGCCGCCGCGGCTGCCGACGACGACCCACCACGCGTGGCCCTCGTCCCGGGCGGGGGCATCCGTGTCGATGCGGCTTTCCTGGACGCCGTCCCGTCGCTGCGCTGCGTCGTTACGGTCAGTGCAGGCCTGAACCACGTCGACCTCCCGGAGTGCGCGCGCCGCGGCGTCGCCGTGGCCAATGCCGCCTGGGTTTACACCTCCGACGTCGCCGACCACGCCGTCGGCCTGCTCATCGACGTGCTCCGGCGCGTATCGGTGGCCGACAGGTACGTGCGGCGGGGACTCTGGCCGGAGCGCGGCGACTTCGTCCCCCTCGGGTCCAGGCTCCGCGGGAAGCGCGTCGGCATCGTCGGCCTCGGCAGCATCGGGTCGGCGATCGCGAGGAGGCTGGAGGCGTTCGGCTGCGTCGTCTCCTACCACTCCCGCCGCCGGAAAGACGACGTCTCGTACTGCTACCACCCCACCATCCGCGACCTGGCCGCGATCTCCGACGTGCTCGTCGTGGCGTGCGCGCTGACGGCCGAGACCCGTCACGTCGTCGACAGGCGCGTGCTGGACGCGCTGGGGAGCGGCGGCGTGGTGGTGAACGTGGCGCGCGGCCCGAACGTGGACGAGGCGGAGCTGGTGAGGGCGCTCGCGGAGGGCAGGCTGGCCGGCGCCGGGCTGGACGTGTTCGATGACGAGCCCAACGTACCGGCTGAGCTGGCGGCCATGGACAACGTCGTGCTGACGCCGCACCGGGCCGCGTTCACCCCGGAGTCCATAGCCGACCTCGACCGCCTCGTCGCCGGCAACCTGGAGGCCTTCTTCGCCGGCAAGCCGCTGCTTACGCCCGTTGCCGTCTCTGACTGAACACAAATAATTTTGTATCGTGACTGACCGCGAGCTCTTCACAAAGAATAAAACTGAGTCCACCACCAACCGTGTGTGCTGGTGGCTTTGTCTCTGTCCCTCCAACGCATCAGGTACTGACCGATGCTCCGATAGCGATACCATTCCTTCCTCCACGGAGCGATGGAAGACACGACGCCGCCCGACGACGAGAGGCCGCTGGTGCTCCTGGGGCAGCCGCTCTACCCGGAGTTCGTCGCGGCGCTGGCCGGGCGCTTCCGGTTCGTCCTGGTCGCGGACGCCGACGCCGCGACCCTGGCCGAGGGGAGGGCGCTGCTCATCGGGCTCAATCCGGTCACGGACGACCACCTGGCCGCGCTCCCGGCGCTCGGGCTCGTGGCGGGCATCTCCGTGGGCATCAACCACGTCGACCTCGCCGCCTGCCGGCGCCGCGGGATCGCCGTCACCAACGCAGGCGCCGCCTTCGCGGTCGACACGGCCGACTACGGCGTCGGGCTCGTCGTCGCCGTGCTCCGCCGGTTGGCCGCCGCCGAGGCCCACGTCCGGGCCGGCAGGTGGGCGACGGATGGTGACTATCCTCTCACCACCAAGGTAGGTGGACGACCCTGTTTTTTAGTAGTACTCTGTTCTTCCCCTTCGCTTGGCTCACTACCTACCGAACCCACCACCGATGGAAGAGATGCCGCCGCCGGCGAGAACCCAAGCCGATGCCTCGAAGCCTGTCGTGCTCCTGGCCGACCCCATCATCCCGGAGTTCGAGCTGGAGCTCTCAGCTCGCTACAATCTCCTTCCTCTCGCTGATGTTGACGTGGACACAGCCTTCTCGGCGCGGGCGCTCCTTACAGTCGAGCTCCCTGCAGTGACCGCGGGGCTCATGGGGGCGCTCCCAAAGCTGGAGCTCGTACTCGCCTCGTCCGTCGGCGTTGACCACGTCGACCTGGCCGCCTGCCGCAGCCGCGGGATTGCCGTCACCAACGCAGGGGACGCTTTCTCTGCGGACGCAGCCGACTACGCCGTCGGGCTTGTCATAGCCGCTCTCCGCCGCGTCGCCGCTGCAGACGCGTATGTCCGGCGCGGCAGTTGGACGCCCGGCGGGGACTATCCCCTCGCCTCCAAGGTTAATTTAACTGGGGATCCCCGTCAATCGCGGTAGCTAGAATTAGTTGTTGTTGGCCATCCCCGCAAAATTTACGCAATTGCAACTCTGCAACGCATCCAAATTATTCCAAATTTTGATTTTGAGATGATCAGTCTTGTGCAATCAATGGCAGGTGAGCGGCAAGCGGGTGGGGATCGTGGGGCTGGGCAACATCGGCTCCCGCATCGCGCGGCGGCTCGCCGCCTTCGGCTGCGTCGTCTCCTACAACTCGAGGTCGCCCAAGCCGTCCGCGCCGTACGAGTTCGTCCCGGCCGTGCGGGACCTCGCCGCCGGCAGCGACGTGCTGGTGCTCTCCTGCGCGCTGACGGAGGAGACGAAGCACGTGGTGAACCGGGAGGTGATGGAGGCGCTGGGGAAGGATGGCGTGCTGGTGAACGTCGGCCGCGGCGGCCTCGTGGACGAGCCGGAGCTGGTCAGGTGCCTGCGGGAGGGCGTCATCGGCGGCGCCGGCCTGGACGTGTTCGAGACCGAGCCGGACGTGCCGCCGGAGCTCTTCTCCATGGACAACGTGGTGCTTTCGGCGCACAGGGCCGTGGCCACGCCGGAGTCCGTCCGCGGCACGATCGAGCTTGTCGCCGGCAACCTCGACGCCTTCTTTGCAGGGAAGCCATTGCTCAGCCCCGTGCAGCTCTGAAACAAGGACACCATCTTTGTGCGGCCCGTTGTCTTCCGAATAAATTTGCAGAGTTCGTTCATGTATATGTATTTCGGTGTAATCCAGTCTCCGAGTGAATAAAATCTGTGAGCAAGCGGTCAGCGATTCAGGTTCGTTAAGAGCAAGTACTAGTTTTTTTTTTTACGGAACCTCGTCAAGAAGGCAGGGTGCTCCTGCAATTTCACAAAGAAGAATAGAGTTGACCCGGTTTATAAAGAAAACTAGGTCAAAAACCACACAATTGCTTGATTGATTAAGGGACAATCAAACGAAAACCCGACCAAGCCACAACAGGCCAAAACAAACTCCACCACCTACTTGTCCGCTACCCAGAGAGAATTGAATGAGCTCTCGGAGACGCCTTCAAGAAGGGAACACGACGCCCTCAAGCGCCGCCGTCGCCGGCATCGACCCCCGTCGATCAATAAAGCTTTCGCCCAGAAACCGTTCAACACTCCCCGCCGAAACCTGGGGAGGGGTCAGGCCACACCAACACCTATCGCGACAACCCAAAGTACGAACAAGCACATCCTAGCAGAGAGGATGAAACTCTTCGACGATGACTCCAAAGAAAAATGCGACATCGTGCCATCATCGTCGGTAACCGATCCCCATCGGAGGCAAGGCTTTCGCCCAGAGCTCTTCGCCCTCCACCTCAACGAGCCCCGGGGAAGGGGCTCAACCATTGCCAGAGTAGACCACCGGCATGCCGGTCGAGCCACTACAGCACCAAGGAGATGAAGACCACCAACGTGCAGCCACCACCGCGTCGTCCACGCCACCACCACCGACCATTGCGCCCTTCGCGTCGCCACTACCGCAGTCAGAGCCCTGCATCGACCACGAATGCAGAGTGCATCCACGCCAAAGCTTGACCCGACCGCAGCCAACCTAGCCCAG
>CBMN011746918.1:0-19846 GCA_000582825.1 Hordeum pubiflorum | reverse complement strand
GGGACTAAAGGCTTGGACCCTTTACTCCCTATACATTAGTCCTGGTTGGGGAACCGGGACTAAAGCCCCTTCCCAACCGATTGGGACGCCTGTTTTCTACTAGTGGGCGGACCTCCAAATAAGCTATAGCGGGTCATTTGTATATGAAACCATTTAGCGACACCGTGCTGAAAAGCCTATAGCAAGGCTATAGCGGGCTATTTAAAACTATTATAACAACTACCGATCCCATCCCGCTTGGATTTAGCCTACAAAATTCGAAACAGCATTATGCAATGCTGAAAATAGAACCTGTATATTGTAGCGCTCAATCTATGCCAGAGTAAAAATTGGCTATTCAGAGATCGAAGTGCGCATATCAAACACCACACCACAAGTATATTGATCTGAATCTAACCAAACTCTGGAAACCATATGAAATGCTCAGCAAAACCACTCGAGGCTCCTAATCCCAGCAAGAGAATGCTAGAAGTGAATCAATTCCAATTCCATACCTGGGGAAGCAGGTAAGCTCCCAGATGACCCCGGTCATGACACAGAGCAGCACGCCAGCGCTGGTGCCGCAGACAGGCACCCTGTCGAACAGCGACGCGGACAACACCTCATAGAAGAACTCCAGTCCAGAGTACCCTGCTTGGTGTGCGCAAGCCCACAATGACGAAAACCCAAAGTAACTGCTTCTTGGCTGGATGTCAGAGAGGAGGACAGTGATTTTTTTTTTCCTTTGGAGAGGCCACCACGGGTGTTCTTCTTGTACTGCACAAGGTGTTCTTGAACCGCACAAGGTGTTCTTGAACCGGACGTATTGGGAACCGGCGAGATGGATCTCGAAGTCGCCGGTTGTCTGTCGTGGAGCTCGACTGCGTCGTAATACCAACACCCCGGGTGCCACGCCGGCTCGCCGCTTGCCGTGCTCATCCTCGATGACGATGAACGACGCCATGTATGGCCAAGGAAAACATCCCGACCCTCCTCTTGGGCTAGCCGAGCCGGCCAGCTCCCCAAGATGACGACGCGGAACCAAGGGCTCCGATGGCAATATACGGCCGTGCGCCGACAGTTCGGGGCCGAGACCATCTTCCCGGACGCAGAGAAGCGGCGATCACGCGCGCCCCGGCCGAGCCCGGCGCCTCCCGTCGACCCAAACCTCCCAGCCAGACGGCGAGATGAAGGACCCTGGGTACGACCCGTCGAGCGCAAGTACCCGCACAAAAGGCCAGCCGGAGCAGCGTGTCGCAACTCTGTCCATGTTGTCGACGGCCACGACGTTCAGCAGGTTCAGATCAAAGGGCGTGGACGAGGAGGGGTGCAGCCGCCTAGTTGGTTGCGCCTCCCGATGTGTCGTACTCGCACAACACGGAAGACCCGTCCTTGCACAGTGCAGACCAAGAGGAGCAACTGCTTTGGCAATCCTCCTCGATGGCCGAAGCCCAAGAGAGGACGCCGGCGCGCGAATGAGACGGCAGCGCCGCCGCCGCACCACCACTCATGTTATGCCATCATCAATGGTTCCTGCGTGCACCACTACGCCATCAGTTGGGTCACGCGGAGAGATGAGGATTGCAACGGCTCCAAGAGAAGAGATGGAATTTCAATGGAATGACGAGGAGGGCTGGGAGCGAGGTCTTCGATGGAGGAAGAGAACCATTTTATAGTCCTATACTGCGGTGGAAAGGCATGGCCGTTGGAGGTTGATCCATCCACGTCATACGACAAGAGTCTTCCAGAGAAGGACACGTGCAGCGAAAGGAGAGGAGAGATAAGTAAGAGCCTATCGAGCAACAGCTTTACCACACACGAGAATTCCATTGAAGCCAGTCAAAGGAACGTGGCGCATGCGTTAAATCTAGTCAAAGCGGCGACCGACTTGGAAAATAAAATATGCCCTAAACAGAACATCAGAAAAACCCAAACACAAAGGTGCAGCGATCTAGGAGGTCACATGCATGCATGAGCCATTGCATGCATGAGCCATTGAGCAGACAAAACAAAAGCGGTCCATAATATGTTTTTTCTCACATGGGACAAAAGCAGTCCATACACAGTCAACCAATCTTCTTCACATCAGACAAAAAAAGCCAATGCAGCCAGTATAAACAAACATAAGGACACTGCAGGCCCTCATTTTTTTAGAACCACATGCACCGTACGCTGCCTACTCCTCAGATTTTTACTCTCAGACAAGTTTGACTGGTAAGTGGTCAAAACGGTGGAATAAAACGTGACGAACAAAGGAAAGGAAACACCCCCGTTACACGCGTCAATTTCGCGGCAAGGGTAAAAAAAACTCCAAAAAACCCAGAAAATGGAACCCTCTTGCGGGCTTAGTATTCTTAGTATATCGAGTAGAGGAAGGGTTGAATGTTGTGTGAATCCCGGACCAGAGAGCCTGTAGACATCATGTTTGGCTCCCAGAGAAGAGGTGCCAAGACTGAACATGGAGAAGTCGTGATCCAGCTGATGAGGATTTATTGTAATTTCACAATACAAAGAATCGAAAGCTATTTTCATGAGTGAAATACAAAGGAAAATCCAACAATTAACGAATCCACTGTGGTCGGAGATCATTCTCAAGAGCGATGTGCTCATACGTAAGTTTCCTCGATTAATTCAAGCTTACATATTACACATCGATGTAGAAACCTATGGCGTACATATTACAAATACTCTCGGCTCACTGAGCAAACTAAATGCGCAACAATACAAGCTAACGTTCCCAACCATGCCACCTCGTTTTGTAAGGCCAGGAAACACTAGTGTTAGAAAAGGTTCACGCCTAGTCGTTCTCAGGATTGTGAGTATATAATACCAATGCGAGGATGGACCTTCGACCATGTAGAGATAATTGTTAGAGTAATTCAAACATATTTTAGTTAACAAGTCACCTACGTTTTACTAGTACAAGTTGTCTCGTGAAGAAACGAAAAATTGATAAAGAGGAGAAGAACAAAGCATGACACGTACCTTTGGCCGAAAAGTTTCTTATGCACGTATTCGTCGTGTGTTGATGTGATCAAACCTGAGGGCAAACTTCTAACAATTGGTACGAGAGCAAGGTTCAAAATTTAAAGTTGCGCTTGCCCGGAGGTGGCGACCTGACTAGCGCCTCGGGCTGGGTGATATATTGGCTGGTTGGTGCAGCAATGAGGTGGAGCAGGCGATCATCGTTCAGCAGAGCGACAAGGAGGGAGGCGACAGCCTGCCGTCAGCAAGGTGGCGGAAGGAGATCTTTAATGGGATAGGTGGTGCCGAGGAGTGGTGTTGGAGCTCATCAAGATTGTCCTCTGGAGGAATACGATGAGTCAAGGAGTTGTCGTTCGCATGCCCGGTCATAGTCATGTTAGTGAGTCGTCGTCGGGTCCACGTGGTCATCTCCGTGTGTTTGTTGGAGTTAAAGCGGTGTGCACGGTGTTCCGTGATTCATCTCCACGTCCTCGTGGAGCGTCCTGGTTGCGGTCTACATGGGTTCGATGTGATGTCGAAGGCGGACGGTGGTAGGTGAAACCATCATAAAGCGAGAACATGTGCGAGCAGTAGAGATTGGGTGGATCTATTGTAAGGAAGTGTAAGAAGTATGGTGCAAACTGATTGCAAGGCAGCGGCCAAGCAATGGCGGTGGCACAACGTGACAATGCAAGGAAAATGCGTTGCAGGTTTCCACACGGGTCATACTTAGTGTGTGGACATAATGGTTGAGTTGATGTGCCGACAAGTCATGAAACTTCGACAAGTGAATATCACACAGAGTATGAGGAGACAACATGTTTGGATTAGGGAAAGATTGTTAGAGTAATTCAAACATATTTTAGTTAGCAAGTCTCCTACGTTGTACTAGTACAGGTTGTGTCATGGAGAAAACAAAAAATAAATAAACAGGAGAAGAACAAGACATGGCATGTGCCTTTGGCAAAAAAGAAACAAAATTGTGCACGTATTCGTCATGTCTATGTCTTTGTGTGATCGATCCTGAGGATGAATTCCAACAGGGAGCTCGAGCCATCAGTCTCTGGAACACCCCAACCAAAAAATATCAGGCTGCAATGCTGCACATGAGAACTCTAAATGCAACGAAGGGGGGACGACCAATTGAAAACAGGCTAGACTCTTCTTCCCATAAATTGTGCTTCCGCCTCCCCGTATCAGATTTTATCGATCGTCGTTGTTCCTTGCGGATTGTACCCCTCAAACATTCATATGTGAGTGAACCATACGTGTGAGGTAACAGTTGTCCATGAGTTTCCTATGTCTTCCATGTCTAGCTAGAATACAAAGACTAAACAAGCTACTAGGGGCACGTTTTAACCTATTTCATCCTCTTTGTCAAAAGATGCACTCATCCAAATGACAACATGTTGGTTTTTGTTCTACTAGACACTATGCTTTATAAAATTCAGAATGGGAGATGCGTACTGAGAAAATAGTGGGCCAGGAAAACTGAATAATAAGATGAAGCATATGTAGAGCAGGCGCAGCTAGTGTAGGTGAGAAACATTGTGTATATACAGGACAAAATAGTAATGGTGTTGCAGTTGTGTCCATGTCCACAAAATCATAGAATTTATGAAAAACTGTTGATGGAAGCAATGTTGGTTGCTTATCTCAGCGGAAGATGTGATTTTTCATTGCAAACAAAAATGTGAATGTGGGATTGGAGGCCCGTAGTCCATCACCAAAGGCAGTGAGAGCAACAATAATCAATAGTAAAAAAGCAACAATGAGGTGAATCAAACAACCACGCTAGGAGGTGCTCTATGTAGCTTGAGTATGCTACGAAGCTCCTTTTAATGGAAGTAATGGCAGCTCCTTTCTCCTCCCATCCCCTTAACCTCTTACAACTTCACTATCTACCTTGTTGCTTGAAAAATATTTCCACCAGGAATCCAGCTCATTGGGCCTCTATATTATTTTTGCTACCATGTGCGTCTCCCCTTCTGAATTATGTGAAGTACAAATGCGGAGTAGAACTGCAACCAACATCTTTTAGTTTAGTATATCTACATATTCCTGATACACCGGTTGGTGCTCCAGGCTAGCCGGCGGGTGGCTTGGTTGAGGCCAGCGGACTTCATTGTATGCGTTGACGCGAGCTCAGGACACATCATCAACCTTGTAGGTCAGACGACAGTTTTCGTCATGAAGGTGGCTTTGATTGGTTCATATTTATTTTATAAGACCTTATTGAATAATGCAATAAAGAGAGTTGTGTGCATCGCTCAATGCAAAGGCCAGGGGTTATGCTCCTTTTCGGAAAAAAACTATCTATATCTCCCTGGAAAGAGTGAAAATGTACTTTTCCATTAATTATCAACAAAAGGTACTACCAACAAACAGAAAGATGATGAAAAGCAAGTGCCACAGATGCGACAGCCACACGGGGAAAGGACAACAGGTCATCCCGCTTCTTCAAGTTAAAGTTTAAATAACCGCCGAGGCAGTCTGAAGAAGCACTCTTAACAAACCATTTACATTTTTGACGGCACGATAGCTGACTCAGTGAGTGCTTTCTATAAGTATCTCAAGTAACTTGCTCAGGGTTATGCCAAGGGTGAGTTCTTGCGCTCCGTTTTCCGAAATATCTCCAAAGCACCAACTCAATGACGTAGGATTTACAGCAAACTTGGCACTTGCCTACAAGGAACTTGTTGTGTAACTTTTTCCCTATGCCTTTCATGCCTATACGACTTGTGATCGAGCAGAAGGAATGAGACATGTATAGATCAGCATAGCAGGAGGTATCATATATGCGTGCAGGAAAGAGTACACGGCCGCATTATATGGCAATAAATAAGGTTATGACATCGGACCCATGCAGACATTATCTACATGAGGTTAAGCAGACAAACACAGAGAGTGAAGTTGTAACTGGATTAAACTGTCTCGCAGAAGTACTATCAGAATTCGGTAATAACAAGATGAGAAAAACATTTGTTTTCAGAATATATATATAACACAAGGCAGTGTAACCTCCCGTGGTACTTCATTGTAACATGCCATTTCTGTCTTCTCTAGACCGACTTATCAACCATCGTGCATACCCTCTCAGAGCTCAGCTCGGAGTTCTTGCGTTGGAGACCATACCAATAATTGTGAGTCGACATATATATTGTAGGCGTAATGGAGCCCAAAATGTAGAGGGGGGTTTTGTTTGAATTATATGATGTGGAAGTGTATCAGCTTACCGTCAAGGATATAAAAATATAGTTATATTGAAGGCGCAAGAGGTCAAGAAAATGATGAAATCAAGTACAATCTACAAATCTCTTCCAAGCAGCAGCTCACATATGAGTCCACGGGTTGCGCATCATGTATGTGTGCTCCAGGTTGCAAGTACAGGATACAGAATTTTTCTTACTCCTTTTGTTTTGCCGTGTATTGTCATGCAGCTGCTGTTTCCACCACATACTTTCCTACTGTTGCTGAAATCCTTCGTCTTTTTGGAGAAGATATAATCAAAAGGTTTTCTGCAATATTTGAGAGGAACCAAGAGGTATTAGTACGGTGGTACCTGGAGTCTCGTCAAAAGTGAGGCACACCACTGCCACTGCCAGCATGGGAAGATGCAAGTACGAGGTGTACAACCCCTACCGGAGGTGGAAACTGATAATGTTGCCGCTCACGGTATGCAGTTAACGATTTTTTTCTTTCCTTTTCTAGATATAAGTAAATCTAGACTTATTTTTTTTCTCCTTATATGTTTTTGTGGGAATTTTCTCCTCTTATGTTAGCCTGCATGCTTTGGAAATCAATACTGAGTACAACGTCTACGAGGTAGACACACTAAGTTGATGTGTCGGAAGGGCTAGACTCGCTGTTCTTCTCGGCCTTGCTCGTATTATTCTTTGCATGGAACTTGCGTCGGCAGAACTAACAACGCTCGGCGCTGCCAAACAGAGGTCAATGCTGTCTCACGGTACGTTAGCACTACCGAGCCATCCTCGAGTGTAGAGCACACAAGCTCAGGAAGATCCCATCTGCATTTAGCAGTAGATTCGATGAAATACTGCCAGAACTCATTCTTCCGTCATTCCTACCATAAGAGCAGGGTACATTCCTGACACCTCCCATTACCAGGTGGATATAGGTTTGACCAGCAAAGAAGAATGGAACAAAATACCGAGGAACAAAGATCCTATTGAGCCTAGCTAGACCTGTAGTCGAGCATCGAAGAAGAAGAAGATGTTGGTGCAAGATGAAGATTGATGCACGAAGGTTTTTCCCAAGATATATAAGATCAAACCGAAACTGCGTTGTGTGTGAAAGATGACCCTACTCATCAATGAGACGGGCTTTTGGATCACGTGAGAACTCAGGTGGTCCCTTAATGTGACAGAAGTGAACAATGAGTAATTGTTACTGATTACAGATAGTTTTTTATTTTCTAGAGAGAGAAGTAAAAGGACAAAGCCATAAAAAATGCTAAACAGATTTGATAGTAATACCTGTTAACACGAAAAGTAAGATTTTGTTTCTTGGGTCCGCCCCATTTTGGGATGGTTGGCAACGGTCAATCTGATATGAATGTTGTTTTGAAAACTTCTCATAAAGATCACTATTGTCCTATTGAGTTTGGTACAATTTTTCTAAGAATTTCATGATAGTTTGTAAATATGTTGCCATTTTCAATTAAATGTAATTTGAGTGTGTTTCCCAGTCTGTAAGGCAAAAAAAAAAATCCAAGAATGACCATACAAGATTTTTTTTAAGGAATTATTGAAGTTTTGTGATTTTCTAATTATTTTTCATTTCATGGATAATCTGAATTTTGAGACAAACGTAATTTGGAACCATGTTGGTACACATTAGGACATCATGTGCACAACATGTGTTGAGAGAGAAATAATCATTCGGTGCACCCATTGCAGAACATTCTTAGAAAAGTATTCGAATATGGGAATATGGCTGACACATCCATCCATAAGTATCATAAACTTAAATGTTCACACATTACATTACGGAACAAAAGTGTTTAAATAAACCATGCTATCGCTTATCTCTCAAGCATTTACACGTTACACAGCATTGTGAGCTCCTATGGTGCTTTTTTTAGAGAAAATCTCCTATGGTGCTTCATCAGCGAACCGACTTCAACCGAGACCTTTATTGAGTCCAGAACGGGGTGACAAGTTGGAGGGTGCATAGTAACCAATTCTGTAGTTGAGGTTTGAGTCTTGAATATATCACTTTTTTTTTATCTTGATACCTGGAGTGGAAACTGATTAGTCTCAAATTGTTAGTAAAACTGGAGTTATCTTTGTCACTTCACAAGCTTATCAATTTAACACCATGAAGGGTGAGAATTCTATGACTCGTTTTTTTTTCTTGTTTGAGGTTTTCAATGGGGTTACATTTTTTAAAGTGGTGCTGCTGCTTTGCTCGTGCGCCAAAGAGGCGGCGGCTTAAGTGATGAAGGGGAGCGTGCCGACGGTCCTCGGCAACACACAACGTTCCCCCGCTCCTCAACTTTTTCTGTATACCACTCCACATCAGCAGAAAACCACCCACAGCGGCACGAGGGACTAAAGTTATCTTGTTTTGAAAGTTGAGGGACTAATGTTTGCTGGTTTTGGAGTTGAGGGACCATTTATTATTTTCAGAAGAATTGAGGAAAAAAAATACTTTTCTCAATTTTTTAAACGTTGTATTTGACACAAATTAGAGTTGGTGCTGCTCTGCCATCACTAGATCGTTGAAATGGCCAAGTCAGGGTGATTTTGTTTGGATTCACTCAGGGTCGTTCGATCCGATTGGCAGGAGATGCAGTATGTGGGCTAAATTACGGCCAGACTTCTCTATGAAGTCACTGAAATGCGTCCCTTTTAACCAAGAGGTTCTAGGGGCGTAGCCAACAAACATAAAGAAAGAGAAAATCATGTGCTACATATGGGCAGCACATGCTTCTTGGAGAGTTTGAGGCAGACTGAATAAGCATCCTTGATTTGATCTGGTGAGGCAAGTGATTTATGTATGTATCTCATGGCTACGCTACCAATGACTTGATCCGCTCATTTTTCTTGCATATCTCCTATGCGTGAACTCTATGACGTACCATTTACACCAAGGATGATACATGCCTACAAGAAACTCAGTCTGTAAGTTTTTCCCTATGTCTTTCATGCCTACACGACTTGTTAAGGAGTAGCATTGAAACGGATGAATGAGTCATGCAGGGATAAGAGGAGATGAATCTATAAATCATCATAGATGAGGAGGCAAAATATATGTACGTAAGAAAGAACTCACTGCCGCAACAATTATAAGGCAATAACTAAGGTGGATGACATAGTACCACTGGCGGAGCTATTTTTTCTGTTTGGATAATGTTAGGACCCTAGGAGACGGTACATGTGAGGTTGAGCCGTGTATTCGATGATTGCTTTATATATAATACGGGCCGAAAGACTGTTTCGAGGACCCTAGCAGACATAAACTACATGTGAGGTTGAGCTGCCTCACTACAGTGCTATTAGAATTCAATGGTAAAAAGACGATAAAGATATATAGTGCAAATCGGTGTAACCTCTTATGGTACTTAGCATGCATGTTGTCTTCTCTAGAGCCACTTATCAACCATTGTGCTTGTGCATACCCTTTAAGAGCTTAGCTTGGATTCCATGTGTTTGTGATCATACAGATAATCGTTGAGTTCAGGATACCCTATTGAAGATATAAACCACAACCCATTACATGCTAACGTGTTAGCTTATGTGTGGTATATAAATTATGCAAATTCCAAACCAGAAATTATCATGCATGCTCATAGAAAAACGCCCATGTCGTGAAAAAATGTCCCCTGTTCCTAGATTTATTTTCTACTGTCCCCTGTTCATACAAAAACTTAGTCTGTAACTTTTTCCTACTGTCCCCGAAATCCTTGGTGTTTTGGGAGAATATACAATCAAATGGGTTTCTACTATATTTGAGAGGAAGCAGGAGGTTCTATTACCTCCAATAGGTTTTCTCAAAAGGAGGCACACCACTGCCACAGGCATAACAAGGGAAGAAGCGTCGTACCAGGTGTACCACTCTACGGGATGGGGAAGCATGAGACAGTTAGCTGTTTTTTTTTCCTTTTGGAGATATAGGTATATTCAGACTCGTATGTTTTTCTCCTCATTGCCTGCTTCGAAGATATTGGAAAGCAACATTGAGCACAAGGTGCACCTTGATTTGCCAGAAGACCTAACGTGGCGATGCTTCAAGCTACTGCACATATTGATCACTGCATGGAGCTTGTGTCGGTGCAACTGACAACGCCCGACGCTGCCATACAGAGGCTGGTGCAGTAATTCTGTACGTTACCACTACAGGCCATCTTAGAACGTAAAGCACACTGGCCCTTGGACCTATCAGGTTGCAAAGCTCCACGATGCAGTTAGCAGTAGAACCAGTGAACATTTTGGACAACTCACTCTTCCTTCGTTTGTGGTGTAAGAGCGGGGTACGTTCCTAATATCTCCCATTTCCAGGCGATTATAAGTTTGACCAACAAAACAGACGAAATAAAACACCAACGAAAAAAGATCCTATTCAGCCTAACTAGACCTGCAGTCGAGCATCAAAGGAGAAGACGTTTCTAGAGGATGAAGATTGATGCACGAGAGGCTCTTCCCAAGATATATAGTGGAAATTGGAAGTACGTTGTGGGTGAAAGATGATCCGAGTCATCAATGAGACGGCTTTCGGTTCCTGTGAGAAAAATGAGGTGTTCTATAACCTGAGAGAAGTGAACAAGGAGTGATTGTTATTTATTACGGATGGTTATTTGTTTTTCTAGATAGAAAATGTCCAAAGATAAAGCCCTGGAGAATGCTATAAAGATTTAATGGTGACAACGATTTACTACACGTCATTTCTTATAATCAGAACATGAACGATAACAACCATAACAACAATACAAATGCTGACAAAATGACTGAAAACAAGATATCATGTGAATTAGCTCCAAGTCTGGATCGAGTATCTGAGAACGACGCATAAAGGGAGAGGTTAGGTAACAAAAAAAACCTCTCGCTCCCGCGAGCGACCGGAGGAAACCTAGCTGTCGTTGGCTCGTTCTCCCTTCCCTCCCCTCCCTCCTCCTCGCCGCCGCCGGAGTGCGCTGCAGGCGAAGCCCAGGCAACATGAGTGGTGGCGGCGTGCTGCTTCCTCTTCGCACGCATGTGGTTAGCGCGGGACGGTGTGGCTGTGCGGAGACGTGATCACGTGACGCTAGGCGGGGCCCTGGGCGACCCTTGCGGCAGCGCGAAGGCAAGGTGGTGGTGCGATGGCTGCTTGGTGTGCGCTGTGTGCGGCTATGGCTTGGTGGTGCGGACGTACGATAGGCCGGCTGGCCGGTGTGATCCAGATCTGACATGTCGGCAGCTTTTTGTGGCGGTACGGACATGACGTCGACGGGGTCCTCCAATCCCGGCGTCCTATGCCTGCGTGACATGTAGGGGTCCTTGCCCTAGTCCCACTCGGCGCAGCCAGCTGACGCCTAGTGAGTGGGTTCCCCCTTTCCCTGCAGTTTGTCTCATCCTAGTGCGAGCGCGCTAGCAGGCTGTGCTGCATGTTGCGTTTGCTGCTTGACCCTGACATGTTCATTGGGGGTTGGTGGTCGGGGATCTGTCCATGCCTTGGTCAGATCTGGCCTCCGTAGTTGGCGCGGCCTCATCTCGGGCCTCCAGGTCGCCGCTACAGGAGGCAGTCGGTTGCCGCCACCGCACTACCTAGTTGGGATGGTGGTGTGACCTAGTGGTCGGATCCGTGCCTCGGTTAGCTCGTTGTCATGGCTTCGGGGTTTACCCAAGGAGGGATAGGAGAGGCCTTTCCGCCCATTTCTCCAGGGTGCTCGTTGTTTGCTAGGTTAGGGTTAGGGTCGGCTCATGGATGCTGGGGTGAAGACCCTCGATGATGGGCTGCATGGTTGGCTCATCGGTGAGCAACATGGTAGCGGTCGCGGTGCCTCCTCTTGACTATGTGGTGTGGCTGGTGATCCTGATGTCGTTGTGGCTTTGGTGGTGGCGACTCCTTGGTCAAGATCGGGAGGCCTTGTGTTGGAAGCCATGGCCCCGACCATAACCTTGGTACTATGGGTGCCGCTTGTGAGGGCCCTGAGTGAAAGCTCAGTGCTTTGGTGTTGGCGATGGCGACGCTTGCAGATGTCACTTCCCTCTTGAGGACGTTGTTGTGGGTCCCTTAACGGTGCCAGGGCTCCGGGGTGAAAACCGTAGTCCATACTCTCAGTCTCGACGGCTGTGGCGCTTGGCGTCATCATCCTCTTGAGGGCCTTGTCGTGGAGCCCTGGTACCTTCTGGTTGTAGGTTGCCAGCTACTTAGGGCATGCCTTGTTCCTCTCTTGTAGCGCTCTTGACTCTGGCGTGGGGTGGTCTAGATGATCTCCTATCTTATACACATGTCCCCATGGTATCTATTCTCGGTCTTAGCTACCTCCTGGCAGGAGCGGCGCTCCACGGTCCGAAACGAGGGGGTAGTCTCAACGGTGAGTTTGCCCCTTTCGGAGGTGGCTTGGTATGTTTGGTACTATGGTGTTTGGTGGTTCTCAATATGGTTGGAGAAGGAAACTGATTAATTTCACTAAAGTTCCATTTGTTTAAATTAAGGTATCTTTCGTTTATGAATACACATCTTCGAATAATGACTAAGATTGTTGAAGTACATTTCATCAATGGAGACAAAGAACATAGATGCACACTGGGAGACTACTCGCAGATGAAAACTCAAGGTGACCCGCTAGCCTATCAAGAGTGTCGTAGCAAAGAAACGTCATAGAAGATATACTATAAAGTTATGGCCAGCAGACTTACTCTCGTGGCGTTGTGTGTGCATATTACATTGCCCAATAGAATGCATGTAGCACAAACATATGGACTTATTTGAGCGAGCTTCTTTGAACAAATTAGTCCAGTTACTATTTTCCCACTAATGTAGATTTCCAATGGCCCGACAAGCAATTAATACCCAAGATATAAAATTGATTCCCATGGAGATCTCATCAACGGTATAAGGTTTAGTTTCCAAATGATATAATGGCTTTTGCCTATCCTGTTATTCTAATCTTCTGAATGCCTTCAATGCCTAAAGTAATTTGCATCTAACAAACTAAGTGAGGGGATCATATGAGAAAAGAAATGGGATAAGTGAATATGCATAAACTTGTGGTGAAAGAGTTTTATAGTACAATATAAAAAGAAAGAATTCCAATGCCTAGCTAGGTGGAGAAGTACACATAGGTGGTTGAAGTAGAGATTGGTAGATATCAGACAAACGAAATGTATGGTGACAACTACAAGACATCATGCCACTGCATCACATAAATTGGATGGCATTCAATAACAAAACGTTCCAAGGCTTGAACAACACCTACACTTGTATGGCTAACTAAATGCATAACATCAAAGATGATGCTAAAGAACATTGAAACAACACAACAGCGGCGAAACGTGAAAAAAAGTAAGGATGGGCTGGCAAGAACATGCGGAAGAAGAAATACATGGCTAGAAGACGGGGCTTAGGAAAACGAGGAGGGCCTAGCCATAGAAATTTTGGGAACGGACTAGAGAAGGAAGAGTATAATATAATCCAACCATCAAGCACTCGCACATGAGAAGTTGAGGATTGAATGGTTGGCCGCTGGATGTATCAGATGGATATAACCCATAGCTTTTCCACGACACCCTACTTTGAGGTTCGAAGCAGACAACGGTGAGGCAGATGCAGTTAAGGTTTGGGAAAGAAAATGAACGGGATAGGGCGAGAAGAGAATGGGGGAGAGAGAGGGAAGGGAAAAGGTAGCGCTAATGTTATTTTAGTCTAGAGCTAGAGTTATTAGATTAACTGCTCGAGATTTTTTGTCGCATGAGACATCATGTTTTTTTAGGGAGTCACAAGACATCATGTGTCATGGAGTATTTATTAGAGGCGTTTTGGTCACCTGAACCACCAATGTGAATCCGTAGAAGCAGTTTCTTTTCTTTACTGCTCAAGTTTGGTTCCAGAGAAGGAAAGACCCCATGCAATAACGTTCCGATATTCACCACATGTGTGCCATCTTAGACATGCGCCCACACTTTCTGTGTGGCATAATCAGGAGGCTGCCCACACGGGTCATGTGTGGGCGAACATGAGAACTGCCCACACGTGTGGACGCAACTACTTCATGTCACACGCCCAACAACTATTACTCATCCCCACCCCGCACGTGTAGCATGAAGCAAATCTGTCCACACGTCCTGACACATCTACATTAGTTACCCGCGGGATGACACTTTAGTTACCCCTGGGAATGTCAACTTCAGTTACCAGGATGGCAAATCTAGTTGTACAAGCATGGCAACTCTCTCTGTTTTGGTTAACTATAGTTATCCCTGGGTTGACACTTTATTTACCCGGGGATAGTTGCCATATATGTTTACCTAGTTGCCACGTATGGTCCAACCATAGTTGCCATGTATGGTTAATCGTAATTGCCATGTGTGTTTACCTGGTTGCACGTACGCACAACTGCAGTTGTCATCTAGCAACGAATCATAGTTGCCATGTGTATTTAGCTAGTTGCCACGTACACGCAACTGCAGTTGTCATCTAGCAACGTACGAGCGTCGTGTGGGCGAAGAGCAGCGCGTGGACTAGGTGGTGACTGTGTGGGCAACCTGGTTCGCCCACACGGTGTAGCTGGCAACCGCGTGCTGCGGGTCGTGTGGGCGAACTCTCCAACGTCCACACACACGATGATGCCTACGTGACACTGAAATTCCAATAGATTCCTTTAGCATTCGTGCAAAACAGAATCAACGTGGATCGATGCGTGTGGGCGAAGTGCAAACATGCCACATGTATGGGCGTTATCATTTGGGCTAATAACGCCCACACGTGTGGCATGTTTGCACTTCGCCCACACGCATCGATCCGCATTGATTCTTTTTTGCACGAATTCTAAAGGATTCTATTGGAATTTCAGTGCCACGTAGGCATCATTATGGTTGTGAGCGTTGGAGAGTCCGCCCACACGACCCGCAGCGCGGTTGCCAGCTGCGTCTTGTGGGCGAACCAATTTATACCCACACAATCACCACCTATTCCACGCACGTGTGCGCGAACTGCTCTTCGCCCACACGTCGCTCGTACGTTGCTACATGGCAACTCCAGTTGCGCGTACGCGGCAACTAGGTAAACACACATGGCAATTATGATTCATTGCTAGATGGCAACTGCAGTTGCTCGTATGACAACCAGGTAAACACACATGACAACTATGATTAACCATATATGGCAACTATGATTAGACCACACATGGCAACTAGGTAAACACACATGACAACTATCCCCGGGTAACTAAAGTGTCATATCGCGGGTAACTATAGTTAATCAAAATAGAGAGAGTTGCCACGCTTTTACAACTACATTTGCCATCCCGGGTAACTAAAGTGGCTATCTCCGGGTTAACTAAAGTGTCATCCCGCGGGTAACTAACGTAGCTATGCCAGGACATGTGGGCAGATTTGCTTCGTGCCACACGCGCAGAGTGGGGATGAGTAGTACTTGTTGGGCGTGTGGCACGAAGTAGCTACAGCCACACGTGTGGGCAGTTCCAATGTTCACCCACACAAGACCCGTGTGGGCTGCATCCTACGTACACCACACACGGTGTGTAGGCGGATGTCTAATATGCCACACGTGTGGTGAATACTGGAACCCTAATCTTTTTGTTGCTTTTCACTTTTTTTGGTACAAAACTCGTACACCCTGCACCTGTATATATAGGTGGAGGACCTAACTCACGCAACCAACCCAGACTCCCTTTTCTTAACGGATACGGACTAGTACTTGTACATGAAAAGCTAACACCCATACACCTGATCGATCTCAATACCTACCCTACTAGCTAGTACCTGACGCTGTTATTACATGAAAGAATAAAGCGACTCAAATTAACTATTCTATTTCTCTTCAAACACGTTTGGATTACTAACAAAAACCACCTCCATGGAATAGTTTCAATGCACGTTTTTCTCCTACTCCTTCTGTAAAGTATAATATAAGAACGTTTAGATCACTACTTTAGTGATCTAAACACTCTTATATTTATTTACGGATGGAGTATATTATATTAACTAGCCAGGTGGCCCGCTCTATGTGCGGGTTAGAACTTTAGAAAGTTTAATAATGTGAACATATTATTTGATTTGTGTAAATAAACTGGGACCAGATGCAATGAACTTTACAAATATAAGGCTTTAGATAATATAATTATGGATCCACCTTGGGTGAGGATCACTCTCAAGCTTCCCTGGTTTTCCTTCTTGATGGCCCTCACTTGCTTTTGCGCGGGCTAGATACATAATTTTATCTTTATTTCTGTAAATAAATTTAGAAACACATATTGGTAGTATGTTACTTTATATTTAATATGAGTATCTACGATCATTTCACATCTATTTTCATTCAATTAACTTAGTGCTTTGTTAGTTTGTACAAATGTTTAGCCAAGGATGAAGTACACGTTTAATATATTTAGGAAAATATATTTCTTTATAACCTGACACTTTTTTTGATAAAATTTCTTTGTAAGTTGCACTGAATAAAGGCCAAATAATAGACTTTTAAAACATTGTTTCCCTTTTTGAAACAAAGGAAAACGATAGGACCTTATTCAGAAAAGGCCAAATAGTAGGCTTTAGAGGCTTGGCAAGTACTAAAGACATAGTTTTTTTTTTGAAAATAAGAATATCTATTTTCATCCTGATAGATTTGGTAGGTTAATTATTTGAAAGTGTCGAGTCTTCCTACAATTGAATAACACACCTGTGTTCATCACCCGATAACAACAATGATTTATCAATTATTTATATATACACTGACTTTTATTCATGTTCCTGTTTGCTACATATTGCTTTGACCTCCATATTTTTGGATATTGGTAAGGCATTGATTCATCAAGATAATCACATCTCTACGCACAAAGAGGTCCAACACTTGGCGAGGCACGAAAATGGACATCCAGACTAAGAGTTATGTGGAAGTCGTAGCAACAACTATTGATAATTAGAATGTTAAATCTTACATATAGTTTTTGAGAAAAAAATTGTTGGGAAAGCATGTGCGGTGCATAGTGGGCCCCAAAGTTCCCCAACCAAGTGAGTTTAGGGTCCTCCTTAATCTTACATACCATTTACAATTATTTTAGTCATGTAAAAATAGAAAACTGGTGAACAAGTACACATCATACATCAGAATTATTGAGAGTAAAAATAATACGATTCTTAAATATTCCCAATGTACCTTCCCCGGGAAAATATTGAAGCAAAACAGCAATGAAAAATCCTAAATTTTGATTGTTATTTTCTTTGTCAACAATGAATACACAATAACTAAAGTAGCAAAGCTAAGTATGACTCCATACGTTTCATATTACATACAAGAGGAGTTCTAGGAAAAAGGTCAAAACCTCATCATCAATTAATTGACAGAAAGTACACCCCGGGAACATTGGGTGGAAAATTAGTCTGGCCTTGTACGGATGTGGCACAAAGGATAGGAACCGAGCAAGGCCAAGTGGTAGCGTTTTCTCTATCATAATTTAGGATTGGAATTATATTGATGAAGTACAAATTACAATTACGTAGGAAATCCTATGTACTACAATCCATATATCAAGAGAGATATTTACGCCTTCTTTTTATTACTTTATTATTATGTGAAGCAGATTAGAGATCAAATGCAACTGATTGAATTCTTACGTCTGATCAATCTAATGGTACATATCAATACTTATTTCTTCGAAATCTATGAAAATAATTAGCACAATTTCTCAAGGTAGCATCACATTCTCACTTAAGAATCGTACTTGGATTAGATTTTGCGTCTTTTAATTCTCTCTTCACTTGCAAAAACTGGGGGGCCTGCACTGAGGGCAGCCTGGTCATTAATCCAGTGCTTAGGCCTAAAACTGCAGTAAATACTCTTTACAAGCTAGGGAAAATATCATGGAAATTACCTGCTCAAATCTCACACATATGGCCCAGCCCTCTGTCCCTGCTTGCATATATTGTTATTGTTACAACATGAATCAAAAATATATACTTATGTGGTATTACATGTAAAACTCTAGCACAGAAAAAAACCTATCACCATAAGAACAGAAGAACTTCATTAGAGCCCAGATATATATTCATGTAACATATCTGGTAAGGGGGAAAAGCAACACCTATATTGGTAATTTGAACTACATTTTCAGGCTAGCTAGTAGTCACGTGATGGTTATCAAATAAATGGGTGCAGTGTTTCACCAAATTTATTTTATTGAGGAACTATACGCTCATGATACTTGTACAAATTTGCTTACAACTATTGTGAAGGTAGTTCCATTATTAGCAATGGGTCAACATATGAGCATTATGATTCTCTTTAATTTACGAAGAACTGAAAAAAAAGGATGATATATAAATTATATAGTTTGTAGTTCTCAAGTAGATCGGTACCATTGCTTCGTTGCAAATATAGATTGGATTCTTGGAATTCCATAAATCAATTCAAAGCAGCAACAATGAAATATATCTGTAGATATATATGTTACGGAGGTCTATTATTACCCACAACGAACAATGAAGAATTGGATCTTAAATATGTGGTGAATTTCTTAAGATCCAATGTTTCAATTGCCCCACCTATTGCATTGGTATTTTTATATTCTCCTGCCCTCAATATAAACGCAGGAACCAGGAAGAAGGAAAGGTGGCAAGACTATTAGTGAAAATAACTTCATTGAATTTTAGTTAAAACCAACTGCATGGAACAGTTGTCAAATGGATGGGTTACAAAAAAATAATGGAAGCTTCTTTGCAACATTGTGGTCCCTGTAACTTCATTGAATTTTAGTTAAAACCAACTGCATGGAACAGTTGTCAAATGGATGGGTTACAAAAATAATAATGGAAGCTTCTTTGCACGCTTAAAAGTGATCATCACGTTATTAGTGAAAATAAGTAAATATTAGTTCCTTCTTTTAAGAATAAAGTAATTACCATAGGATAGCATGAAATCACTTGGAGCACTTAAAGAGAAAGCGTAGCAAGACAAGTACGTAACTTCATTTCATCAGCATGTCAGCATGCATAACAGTCGCATGGATGGAACTCGGATATATGAGTTATATATAAAAAAAAGCATTAGAGGCTCTATTGACTACCATTACAAATTGCACCTATGATGGGAAAGAGATCCAACTGAACAGATTGTGCAGGTCATGCCATAGGTGTCTTCATTGAGAGATGGGTTTGTCCACTTGAACGTAGGTGTTTCTGGAGGTTGAGAGGTCACTTGAACATATAGTAAGATAGTTTGCAATAAAATAGGCACTGATTTTATAGGAAAACTCAATCGAATAACTACTATAAAGTTAATCATCATTTTAGTCTGTAATAACTTGGCCTCTTAGCCTAAACATTTAACATGTATAGCTTAGTTATTAGACTGTGGTACCTCACGTATCACAACAATTTGCATGAGAACGTAAGATGTTAGCAGTTCAGGATAATTATCGTAATCACATTTATAGCTTTAAAGTCGTAGACTGTCTAATATATTTTAAACCTTCATTTGGTAGCTCCTAGTAGCGGTCCCGTAATTTTATCAATCCAAACCAACGATAATAGGAGTTTAGTTTATACACATAGCACAATCCAAGTACCTTTACAAAAACAAACCTTCATTCATTTTGTAGCGGACTTCGCCTAGAGACCACCTGTTATTCCTTGTTGTTAATCCTGGCTGATGCAATCTGATGCCCAAGCATGAAAAACTACATTCCTGCAATGGCACTGTATCAGACCCTCCATCGAAACCCCAA
>CBMN011746916.1:0-14084 GCA_000582825.1 Hordeum pubiflorum | reverse complement strand
CGATCTTAGATCGGAAAACCAAAGAAGGAAACGCCGATCAATGCGACCGGCGGAAGAGAGAAAAGCCCCGGATCAAGAGATCGGGAAAAAGACTCTCTAGGGCAGCCGGTACGGTCAACATGACCGGCGGACGAACCCTAGGTACGGGCGGTGCGACCCCGGGCGTCGGTCATGGAGGTCGACCGCCCCGGGGGCGGCGTGCGGTGCGGAAGCGGCTTGCGGCGGCTAGGTCTAGGAACTTACGGCAGATACCATGTTGAGGGGAGAGAGGGATTTGATGGAATAGTTGTTGTATTGCTTGAGCCTCGTGGGCATATATATAGAAGTACAATGACCAACTTGAAATACAAGACAAAGGCAGGACAAATCCTAGTTTATCTCATATTTCATAATAATCAATATACTCAAGAAAGGGGATTAGCCCGGTTAAATTTTTTAAACAAAGCATGCATGCAGCATCTCACAGCCGTCTCGAACTGAAACTGAAGTGTCAAATGGGCAGCCACGTACGAGACGTGATCAAGTGAACCACAGTTGGTCCCATCTCCAAAAACAAAGCTGAAGGCGTGATCAGCTACAATGCTTTTGTCGTTGGTGGTAGTGTTGGAGCATTGCGACAAGGCGTGATCAGCTACAATGCTTTTGTTGTTGGTGGTAGTGTTGGAGCATTGCGCTTTTGCACAACAACTGGTTCTTATCATCTTCTGTTTCTTCTCACGCTCTGTGATCCATGGCGTGAGTACAGCACCAACACTCCACGAACAAACAACCTACCTACCTTTGGTTTCTACTATACAGACGAATGATACAAACAACAAAGCCTTTTTCTTGCGTGAACACAACCGTGGTACTCGCTCGCGACATATTCTGGTACCGCAAAGCCCCGGGCGACATGCCACAGGAGGATCCAACGGTGAGGGTGACCACGTATGTAGCTCCGTTCCAACCACCGACCCACTCCATAAATCGAGCCCCTGGGCGATCCATTCCTCTCAAGCTCCTTCCCGGGACACCACCTTTCCTGCTTGCCAACCATGGCAGCCAATGGCCACCTCATCCTCCTGTCCTGCGTGCTGCTCCATGCCCTCCTCGCCAGTCCCGCGGAGGGCCTGGTCCGCGTTGCGCTGACGAAGCGGCCGGCGGACGAGGACGGCCTCGTCGTCGGCGGGGAGGACGCCCAGCGCCTCCTCGCGTGGCGGCACGGCCTCGTCTACAACGCGGACGTGCCCACAGAAGGTGAAGAGGGCCATGTCGTGGCGCTGAAGAACCACCTCAACGCCCAGTATTACGGCAAGGTCGCCATCGGGACGCCGCCGCAGAACTTCACCGTCATCTTCGACACGGGCAGCGCCGACTTCTGGGTGCCCTCCTCCAAGTGCTTCCTCTCGGTGCGTAGTGTTTTTTGGCACTAATTTGGCTTACTGCGATTTAGGGTGGGTTGCACATATTTTGGTTACTTATGATACTAATTTGCTGCAGATTGCATGCTACCTCCACGTGAGCTACAAGGGCAGCAGGTCCACCACGTACAAGAAGAACGGTTTGTGCCTTCCTATACTACTCCCTCCGTCCCATAATATAAAAGTATTTTTGACACTACTCTCTCCGTATCATGATATAAGAGCGTTTTGACACTAGTAATTAATCTGATCTTTTTCAATCAGTAGAGTTTTGTGGTGGCAGTAGACTTTGCCACTGTTTGCATATATTCCTCAAAAGTACAGCGCTTTCCTCTTTTATACATTATGTTGATGGAAAAATAATTACCTACTACCTATTATAATTTATAATGTAGAAAATCAAGCATATTCCAGTTATCAGCATTGAGAGACAACATGATCGCTATCCTAGCACACACGTTGTCCATGTATTTCCTTCAGTTAGGCATTAGGCAGATAAATGGTATTTTCATGAATACAATTTTCATTTCCCCTCTTGGCAGGAAAAAGGGTTGCACTTCGTTATGGAACCGGTGCAATTTCAGGCCATCTTAGCCAGGACAATGTCCAAGTTGGCGGCGTAGTTGTAAAAAATCAGGTTTAATTACGCTTCTACTAGAAGTGCATACTTCTTTTTTATGTCCTCTAATCTTTCATATGTGTAGCCCATTAGTTTGACAGTATACTTTTATCATGATACCCCTTCTAGGAATTCATCGAAGCTACCTTGGAACCAGGTATAACTTTCATGTTTAGGAAATTCGATGGCATTCTCGGTCTTGGATTTAAAGAATTCGCAAAAGGCGGTGCTGAACCTGTCTGGTGAGCAAGGCTATCTCTGTATGAATAGCCTAGTTATGGGACATGTTTAGATAATATATAGAGTCAACATTAGATATAAATATTTCATTATATGTGTGTCTATGCATGGTGTGTTATTAATATCCAGATATTGCAATAAGGGTTCTCAATCTTTTTGCATTCCTAATTTGTTTGCATGTCGTATTGTAAAAAAATGAAAGTACCATGGAATTGGCACACCTTGAATATGAAGCATCACTGACATCACAAGAAGATATATAGGTACAACATGGTTAACCAACATCTGGTTGGTAGCCCCGTTTTCTCATTCTGGTTCAACCGACATGCCGGCAAAGGGCAGGGGGGAGAAATTGTGTTTGGAGGAATTGATCCGAAGCATCACAAGGAAGAGCATAAATACGTTCCTGTTACTAAGAAGGGATACTGGCAGGTGGATCTTTTTCAGTTAGTTGAGTAATTTAAAATTCAAGAAGTGGTAACTAATTGGTGCCGATAAGCTTTGACTCACCATGCAGTTTCTTTTTTTCACTTGTTGCAGTTTGATATGGGTGATGTCTTGATTGGAGGAAACTCCACAGGTACCAACCTGCCGAAAAGACAAGAATGACCAATATTGTGATTAATATACTTTTATACAAATTAAAGAATGTTTACAGTAATGTTACTTATACTCTCTATGTATTAGGATTATGTGCATCTCGATGTGCAGCTATAGCAGATTCGGGAACTTCGTTGCTTGTTGGCCCCACAGTATGTCTTAGAGCTCTGTTTATCTTTATGTACATAAGCAAGGGAAAAGGCTCTACACCATTTGTTCATTCATTGCTTGATAAAATCACATTATCAACATTTCTAGTAAACTAATTTTGACGATCCTTGCCCAAACCTTTGGCATAAGTTTTACATTTTAGCATAGAATGTGCATTGCTACAAGTAAAGACGTATCCTGTGATAGGTTCAATTTATAGGCTCTTTTTTTATTAAACTTGTGATGATTACACTTAAATGGTAAGCACTAGAGAAAACTCAAGCATAATGCATATAAACTCTCGAATAATTCATAAAATAACAACTTCTAAAAAGTATATATGTGCCAATAAGTGCATTAAATAATGTGAATGTTAGTGAAACCGAGCATGGTAGACCACTTGAAGCATAACACATGCAATATAATTATCTATGTCTCATAGTTTCTACTCGAGTGGGTGCATATTAAATTCTTAGTTTAATATTTGTGTGTCTTAGAAAACTAAATCAGCATGGAAATATGCAGGCCATAATTGCTCAGATAAATGAACAGATTGGTGCACCTGGGATTGTCAGCCAAGAGTGCAAGGCAGTTGCTTCTCAGTACGGGCAACGGATCTTAGATCTGATGCTAAATGGGGTTTGCATATTTCGAAAGGCTTATTTCTTGTTGGATTAGTCATATATTGGGATTATAAGTTTATTTTGTGTCGGTCTATGATGCAGATCGACCCGGCAAAAATATGTCCTTTTATTGGTCTATGCATTCACAATGGAACTCAAGGTGTGAGGTAAGAGTTGGGACCTCATGTACTTTCCACACTCGTACACATTTTGTGCAATATGTATACTGCTTAAATATACATTGACACATGTAACCAATAGGTGGGGTATATATATGTCACATGAAATATATACTGACATCTATAGTCAGGAGATGGGATCTAATTAAGAGCAACATGCACAACAAGGCAACTCCTAAATTCAACCTAAACATGATGGAAGTGATACATCAAGGAGACATAACGAGAATTTATTTGATAATATTAAAAAAACACCTGTGCAAGTAAGAGAGAAATTCATGTGTGCGTAATTATAGAGTACAAGATTCCATCTTATTTTCTCATCCGTTCGACCAATCGTCTTAGATGGTTCATATTGATTCATTAAAATAAGTTGTGCCTTTTATGTTGGTACAGATATTCAATGCTTACACTTACAATTATTTTAAATTTAGTGGTCACTTCATTATGAATGATACCATTGCTAGTACTAGGGAGTACAATTTCCAAAGAAATAATTTAGGCAAATTCAATATCAAATGATTAAATTTTCTTCAAAAATACCTTCTATAACCAGGGGCACGAGATTTGACATTATGACCAGAAACAACAGTGTAAACAATGACTACAAGGCCTTTTTGTGTTAGAAATTATATTTTTCAATGAGTTTTCAAATTATACCCAACTCCTTAGCCACAATTTCCATCTGAAATTCCACCAAAAATGCTTTTGCTATCTAGCACAAAATAAATATAATGTATTATTGGTAGAAAATTTGAAGTGCATGCAGTTGGTTTTATGACATGTTTACCTTCCACATTGGTTTACTTATGTCTTGATGGTTGACATTGTTTCCTCCTGCAATGTAGTGGCAACTTTGGTATTCGGACGGTGGTAGATGATGAAGCTGGGAGATCAAATGATGCCATGTGCCATGTTTGTGAGATGGCTGTTATGTGGGCAAAGAACCAACTTGCACGGGATCAAACACGGGATCTTATATTGAAGTACATCAATAAGGCATGTTTCCTATCTCCTATACAAATGAGAGATTCACACCATAACACAGTTTTACATACTTTGCTCAATTGGTTTACCTTGTAGCTATGTGACTATATCCCTAGCCCTATGGGAGAATCATCAGTGGACTGCAAAAGACTTGAATCCATGCCCGACGTCACCTTCTCCATCGGCGGCAAACAGTTTGCGCTCAAACCAGAGGAAGTATTGCTTCTTCTCTATGGTTACCACCATGCATATTTTTTGGTGTTAAATTGCATTCAGATTAACTACCAAGTCCACCGTTGTATTGAGTATCATCATATTAAAGTTTCTTGAAGTTCTTTCTTCAAGTTTAAGTCCTTAGATCCATAATGTTGATTTTCGCCTGATTTTTTAGGCCATCTTTGTACTCTAGAAATTTCACTGGATATTTGTAGTATTCTAGGCTTCAGGTTTCCTCCCTATACATGTCTATTCGGTCAAAAGAATGGTACCACTACCTTCTATGGATTGGTTTCTTATGCCCGAGTTTCATAGGAATTTCAGCATCCACTCGAACCTTTGTCTACACTCATTGATATAGGGCCAAGGAACTTTTATAATGTTCCATATAGAAAACAACTCTAGCAATTTACATGTGCTTTGCATTCTGTTTTGCACTTGCATCCTATCAAATCAATGGGTTTTGCATTTTCGTGTTTTTCAACCATGTGATCCAAAGAGGCCCTTAAACAAAACAAAGATAACATATCGGCCTTTCTACACATGGAAGAGAAGTACTACAACTTTCAACACATCAGTTTCTTAAGTCATTTTTTATATAAAAAGTGAAGAGCCACACAACGTTTATTATTCGACACATAGTTTAAAACTTTGGTTTAGTGCAACCGCAGGGGATACAACTGGAAGGAAACAATCTATAGAGACCATAGTGGAAATAAACGATGGCAAAGTATGCAAATTAGATTCTCTATTGCTTCTAGGAATAATTATAAGTGCTTGAAGAAAATTGATCTCACGCATTCATATTTTATGTGTTCTCTCTCTCTCTCTCTCTCTCTCACACACACACACCTTCCATTATAGTAAACTAATTTGGCTCCACATTATTTTTGTTGTTTAGTACATCCTGAAGGTCGGTGATGGAGATGCTACTCAGTGCATTAGTGGATTCACAGCTATGGATATTCCTCCCCCAAGTGGTCCTATCTGGTAAAATTATGCATGTCATATGTGCTCATAGATTTTTCATATATGAGATCCATGCTGATCCTTTTCAAGTGCACTACGTATGTTTCATAATACAAGTGTATCAGTTTTGTTAGATAACATAACCTTTTATTACTGCATTGTTTATTAGAAAGCCGCCAAAAAATGATTCCACCAAAATTGGGAGAGATAACATCCCTAGCCAATATAAGCAGCGTGTAACATGCCATACAAGACTACTCTCAATACTTGGAAGCCTAACATTGACACTCTATCCAAATCAAGACATAAACTTGCTGGTAGTACACTCGAGGTTCATAATGACAAGCTCCATTGGCCATGTACTGCTCCTTCTGTAACAACATACATGACCGTAACCAACTGGTACACGTGCACCGAGAATTTTGCCAATAAATTGTCATTCTCATCTATCTAAATATGTGGTACCTCATCTAGGGGAATCGTGTTATCAACATGAATGCTCAAAAGGATCACGGTAATAGGATGTAATATAGGCTTCCGCCTCCTCCTCCTGTTCGTACCATTATCCTGCTCGAGCTTGATTTTCTCATTTAATCATTGACCCCATTTTGTTTTATGATACTTAGTGCGGAACTAATAAAAATGTGTTCACCGATTTCAACTATTTAGGAATTTGTGAGATTTATCTGATTATATACGGTCTCTTGTTTTGTTACAAAATATTGAGACTCGTGGAACTTGCTCTTCTCGACTCTGACAACAATAACTTTTGGTCATAGGATCTTGGGCGATATATTCATGGGAGCCTATCACACTGTCTTCAACTATGGTAAAATGAAGGTTGGCTTCGCGAAGGCGGCATAGGTAACCAGATGAGCCGCAAAGGATTGGCCTTTCAGGACATTTCATGCTCATAGATGTTTCATACTACCCATATGGTATAAGATAATAAACGTGTATGTTTTGAATTGGCCAAGATGCAGTCATAATTCAATATAGGAAGGATTGCTATTTAGTTCCCTGTGAGGTGCATCCTTCGGTATTATTGTTCTTATTAAGGTGGATGGTAAAATGAAAACAGGGGCAATAATGAACTAAGTGTCACAAATAAAACTCAAATATGTGACCATATGCCATCCGACGCACTTGGACCGCTCATCCTCGGCCCGACGCTGCCATGCTGCTCAGGTCACTACCCTACCTCGCCCTCGCCACGACCATGCACCCTAGAGCAAGCCACTGGCGCCCAACACCTCCATCTCGTGGGGCAAAGAGAAGGATGCAAGAGAGGAGGAGGGAAGGGCCTACCTAGGTCATCATCACCGCTGACCTAGTTCCGGCTGCCACTCCCACACCTTAATCTCCCATTGCCGCGGCCTCATGTTGATGGAAGGAAAATGAGATGGTTGAATAAAGAGCAATAATAAAATGCTTTGCGTGAGGATATGATGTAGAACCAATAGTGGTTTCCTTCATCGGGCGCAAACATCATTTTGCGGAGTATTCTAGAAATATTTGATATCCCTATCCCTTCTCATCCCTAACCAAACTGGTGATGACCACCCAAAAAATTGACTATCCCTACCTCGGGGATAGTTCACGAGACCCTTACCCTTCAAGTAGGGAGTATAGAAATGGGTGGGGCCATGTGATATGTGGGCAGATACGGTGCGGTCCCTCCGGCCGCGTGCCTCCCCTCAAACAAAGTAGGCCTGACATGTTCATGCACCAATCGTAGTTTGCCGCTAATCCATCCCACAATGCATGGATATACTCTCGCTGGTTATTTTGGAAGAAATGTATGTTTGGCAAAAAGAGAATGATAACCTGAAATGCATATGGGGATATCAATCGCCCTGCCGCTAAACCACGCTCTACCATTTGAGCTACATCCTGATTAACGAAAATTGAACTAGTCTAGGAGATTAATACGGAGTATTACTAACTATTAACAGACTTTATTATTACTAGTTATTAATCGAACCCTTGACACATGCATGGGTGGCCCAAACATCATATTGCCATTGGTAATTCGTCGTGCACACATACGAATATGACACGACCAACACGCACTCGATCTGCTTTGACTGCTTGGTGTCGCTCTCTCCCCATAGGCCGCTGGCATGCCTGTTATTAGTGGAGCCAAGCAAAGCGAGGGAAGGAGGCGGGATGTGTAGCGCGTGGCAAGGCTGTCACCGTGGGGGTCGCCGTGCAGGCGGACCGAGAGAGCCACGAGTTCATCTCCAATGTCTCGCTGAACGTCCACCGCCACCTCTTTGACTTCCTCCGCCGAAATGGTTCCCCAGACTCATGTGTCTCTTCCTCCACCCCTGCCCATCTACTCGATTGATCTGGTCTAGCTGACATATACATCCGCCTCTAGGTTTTTACAAAAAAAGGCGTAAGGGGCGCCCACCTTTAATAAATAAAGTGAACAAGGGCTCAAAGGTTCATACAACCATGCATGTACTATGAAGGTATTACATTGGAGATTTAAGATGCAGATTAAAGATGGAGATTAAAAGTTACTCCTTCAACCAAACAGATTAGATTGTTATGATCTCTTGTTTGATCCATTAGGAGAATTAAGATTAGAACTAATTGATGATGAATGTATGAGAAAACCCTTTTTAAGTAACTTTAAGATCTGTATAAACTTTTAAGGAGGATGTATCAAAGCATATCTCATTCCAAGAGGCCCCGAAACATCTTGAACGCAACTACAGGTGAACCTGGCCAGGACACATTGCAAAAGTAGGTGGGCGACATCTTCTGGTATCCCACATAAGGCACAAGTATCATTCCCAGGACCATCGCACTTGTGGATATTAATGGTCGTGGGGAGGCGGTCTTTAGAAGCTTGCCAGAGGAAGATCCTAACTTCAAGCGGCAATGTCGGAGAAGCCGATGAGCCTTTGTTGAAACGGACCCGAGGTTCCTAAATCAGCTTGGCATTCATTGACTTGACCAAGAAAGCTCCTGACACTTGTAAGTCCCAGGAAATCGAGTCGCGGTCTTCAGTGAGGTAGCTCTGACAGATAAGGCGCCGCAATAAATCCCATATTGCAAGCTCTCGGTGAGGTTGGGGGGAAGCAAGGTTATCTAATTTCCCAACAAAACATCTTTCACCAGAATTTCAGGGTTGGAAGCTATAACAAACAAGTCTGGAAACGTCGCGTGAAGAGGAGTGTCATTAATCCATTTGGATAACCAAAGTTTGGTGTCCGGCTCGTTGCCAATAGAGAAGTGAGCTCCTAAGTTGAATATTTCTTTGCATTCTTGGATCCCATTCCAAAATCGTGAGCCCTTAACCGTGGAAGTGAATAAACATGACTTCAGAAATACTTGGCTTTGAGGATTTTAGCCCAAATGTTGTCGTCATTTTGAGAAATTGTCCAGATCCATATGGAAGTGTAGGCAGGTTGGTAAGAATCCACGAGGATTTCTTGCCCAGGAACAAGACCTCCCTGCCGGATGATACAAGTGTCTAAATCGTTGCTTGCCTGCTTGATTGCTGCTTCTTGATCCATCCTCCTCTCCTCTGCGATGGGAGAAAGCTAGAGTGGCGAAATAAAATTTCCCCAAAAAATGTCAAGTGAAGTGATTAAAATTTCTGAGAAAATTTAAGAGACAAACCATTAGTATTTCAGGGGTAAATATTAAACAATCCAATCTAAGCCCTCCCAAAAATAATTCTTCACAACTTGATCCAAGGGTGGGGAGTTGTGCCCCTCCCCCACCCCCTCCCAAACTTTGCATAGCTCTGCTTGTGGGGGCCAAGAGCATGCCATGTTGGAGAGCCTGGTGTGTTTCCGTGGCGAGGACCACACTTTCTACATAGTTTGCAAAATGACGCGTGATTAGGGGAAGGAGTAATTTTCCTTCTGCTATCGCCACATAGTCTTCGTGATACTTGAGAAATTTCCACTTGAGTTTTGGGGCAGACGGGGTGTGCCTACGGCTATCGCGGGTTTTGCAAATGTCATGAGCGTGGAGGTAGGGGTCAACATTGGTGTTTCACTTTAAGTATTGGAGCTTATTTCCTAAGATAAACTTGATAAACACGTTAGTCCTCTCAATTGTTTTTCATTAATCACCAAAACCAATACGGTTATCTAAGAGATGAACTTTCAAATTGTGTCCAAGTTAAAGGATGGTGCTTGGTTGTTGGATTGGGAACTCGGATAGCTAGCACCTGTAATCGTCTTCCATGGCGAGTGAGAATTTCATGACATCTAGGGTGGATGGCTGCGGTGGAATCCCCGTGGATTTGGAGAAGTTGGATTAGTAGATGGTGAGGCTCAGAAGCAGGGGCTCATAAAGGGGCATCAGAGGACGGTGGAAGTTCTTCTCAGGTGGAGGGAATAGGAGAGAAGTTAAATTTTATAAACTTAAGGAAGATAAGGTGAAATACTTTATTTTTGCAAAGAAGCTTGTACATAATCATACACTAGAATCTTCTATCAAGATATTTGTTGAACCCCGCTCGCACACACGCACAAAATATAATTTTATACAAGTGTCATAAATTAATGTGTGGAAGCTTGAGCTTCTGTTCTTCTTTTATTTCCCTGTGTTTAAGGGAATCCTGATTATTCCTTGTGCATTGCCACAAAAAGGAAGAAATAAACTCATGCTACAAGATATAGTTTAAATTTAACTTGTTTTACATGTATTTTTAAGAACAAACGTTAGAAATGTAAGGCAAATAAAGTTATAATTAATTTTTAGCAACATATATTGGTACACATGGTTAAGTAAAAAATACACATTTTTTTAATTTTATATAAATAAATTAATAAGAGATCTAAAAGTTTAGTATAAATATTATTTATTTTAGCTTGCATCGGGCCCAAAAAACATTGATGGAAATTAGTTGTATACGGGCACACAAATGTGCAATCAGTGATGTAACTTGATTTGTGCTACCATGTGTTGTATATACACATAAAGCATATAGATATCCAAGAAATGTGCTACCGTGAACAGGGTGTTAGTTTGCGCAAGTTCAGTAAAATTAGGTCAAATAATACACATATAATTTTGTAATAGACAGAATGGCGCACTCCGTTGCGCCCCAAGTATGGTGACATTTGGTACATTCCAATGGAATTCGAACTGCTCTTGTCATATTACAAAACTGCAACCGATGGATGTACAATGTTATCCTAGCTTGTATGATAAAGATGCAGAGAATAAATGGATAGCTACAATTGAGCATAACATACGACGTAGATAGCACAAAAATTATCATACGTATAGGACCGCACGATGAAATTTATGGTAGAAGGAAGCCCCTCTACCGGTGGCAATTACCAGCAGCAGCCGAATGAACAAATAAAAAGAAATCAGGCACCGATGCAGTGACTCGGCATAGAACAACACAGAACCAGCTAAGCGGTCACAAACGGACCTAAAGGTCACAGATAGTGCAACTTTTAACCCGGCAGCCCACCTAATGGACCAACCAAAGAAACCGACACACGCATTACACAATCACACACCCAGTGGGAACACATCCAGTGGCAGACACGCCAAAGGCCCCACGACCCAGTTTGTAGGCCCAGGCTAAGCCACACGAGATGGACGAATAAACTCTCTTACCTAACAAGAAGCTTCCCTAAAAATAAACAAGCACACAACCCAGCTTGAAGGCCCCACCGAGCAGACACGGCGAAACTCTAGACGCTCTAAGCATTCTCCTAGCAAGCCACAGTTAATTTTTTAGGAGATTCTTAGGCTATATATAGCCCGCCAGCCATGATACCAGTCCCACCCCTGCTAGAAATCAGATGCAATTATGATATTGTGTTGAACTGTTACACTAACTGGATGTGTCATGTGTCATTAGGCCAAAATATTTTAACATGGAAGGTATTAAGTAATGTTAATCTTCAGTAAATGTTCATATAACGACTATTGAAATATGTGTGGTGTAAGTGCGTTCTGGATAATTTGGAAACCAAGGGTTAATGCATAATTTCAAAGAACCATGTTAAGAGATTTACTAATGCAGACTTCTCTTTGTTTATTATTCGAAAAAGAAGTATGCTGCAACAAGCTCTACGACTGGTGTCCAAGAGATTATTAGCTCAATTGCACGATTTGAACGTGAGAATGGCTAGACACTTGAGATTAGAAGGCTCTATAAGGCTGAAGTTGTAGGACGCCTGCTCGTGGCCGTCTGGCATGCACAGAGTTTGTCTCTGATTCTATATATGTTGAAGTTGGTCTCTTGTGACTTATGTTAGTTCAGTTTGCTACTGAAAGGATCGATATGGTCTACTAGAGGAGGGGATGAATAGGAGAATGCAAATTTTAAGTTTAAGTAGCAATTTTAGGGATATGCGGATTAAGTAGGTTATCTAGATACGCAACAAGGTGAACAAAACATATATGAGAGTTAATCTCAAAGCAAAGTATGCTAGGCAACAATCTCATTAGCAAGCCAACAATCATACAAAGTAAAGGTGCGAGGAAAAGATTAACCTCGAGTGAGTCAATGACGTGATGTTTATCCTGGAGCCAAGGCTCCGGAACACCACCGAAGGCTCATCGTATTCTCCTCGAGTTACCCCCAACGAATGAACCTCGAATCACTCAGGATTGGTCTTGAAGGTGGTCACCACACCATTACAAGCGTCTCCAGAGGACACCACAAGAAAGGAAGCTTTCATAGGAACCTCTAACCATCTAGGAGACCATGCTCCAAGAGTAATAAGTTGATTATTAAGAAATAACTACGGGAACACAGATCGGTTTGGTAGGAATATAGATCGGGTGAATCTCCTCCAATCCCCAAAGAATCGGAATGTTTGGGTGGAGGGGGAAGGAGATCTCAAGCTTTTGACCAAGATTTGGAATGGTGGAGAAAGGATTGGGTAAGATTGTTGAGAAGGTGGAGGGGAAGGAGGGTTTATACCCTACAAGCCAAAGTGATTGTTTCTTGCAGGAAACTCCTCGCACCCGGAAAACACATGTGGCTATCACCAAGAAGCACCAAGCACCCGATGGTTAGGGACCTCAGGCACCCGGAGTGACCAGAGTGAGGTGCCCCTACTCTAGGCACCCGGGGGTCCAAGAGGTGGTGTGGTTGCTCTCTAGTGACTCCAGGTACCCGGAGGTCCAAGACCTCGGGCACCCGGACGTCTTGTATTGGCCAATTTCAACTTGGTAAAAACCTTCCAATGTTGTGGCATTTGGGAATATAAATTGTATATGGATGGAATTTGTTTCCCAACTGCCTCATCATAGCAACCTCTATTTATAGTGCAGCTTTTCCTAAGACTCAAATTAAACCAAAAAAACTTCTGAGCCAATGGAAAGCACCATCTTTTCTGCTTTTAAAATAGGAGTCACCAATGTCCATTGACACACACGAGAGTCCAATGTCCTAAAATAAACTTGACAATCGATATTGGAGCTCGCGAGAAAACATGTTGGTTCCAACAACAAAACTTGTCGGTCTTAGCATTTATTGCCATGGATGCAGCTCCACTGCGCCGACCCTCGACTCATTTTAGAAAAGAAAAAAAAACGGTCATAGCAATTTGGTGCACCGGTCATAGCATTTTTCTTCGTGGTTGCCGCACCGACGCTTGACTGGTTCCAGCAAAAAAGGATGTTCGATGTAGTAGTTTATGTCGATGGGTGCAACTCCAGTGGCCTGTTCCCAGCACATAGTCTCCGCGTTGTAGCATTTTTGCTCCCGGTTCCAGCACGACTAGTCACCGGTTGTAGCACCGCAACATCGTGGTTGTAGTAGTGCATGACGCCAGCCGCAGCACTGCCTTAGCATGGTTGTAGCACGCAGAATCTCATGTCGGTGACGAGGTTGTGGTTGCAGCAACATCGAGCGGTTGCCACCAGCTCGCTGGCCAAAACGGGGAGGAGATTTGGGGTGAGCATGCCCATGAAATCAACGGCGACGATGCGTCCTTGTAGCAGCCTCAGGGTGGTTTGTTGCAAGCGGAGGAAAGGGAAAAGCAAAGCTCACAAGAGGGAGGTGTGGAAGTCGAGCGATTGGGGTGTGAAGGAAGAAGAAAGAAGATCGACAACCTTGCCCTCAGAGAAAATATAACTAGTGGATAAAAGAGGGTTG
>CBMN011746908.1:0-10341 GCA_000582825.1 Hordeum pubiflorum | reverse complement strand
ATACGTTGGAGACGTATCATCCGACCTCGCAGAGGTCAGGTGAGACACGATCACCTCCGGGAAAAGATCACGCCATGCATTGTCCGCCGCTGCCCTATCCAGCCGCACTTGAACATTCGCTCTACCACTCCTTTTATTATCATATGTGTATGGGTACCCTGAGAACCCCAAGTCTACAAGCTGACAGGTCTCAAAGCAATCCCTGAATGCAATCATTTGTGCCTGTGGTCTTGGTGTACTTGACTGATGCTCAAACTCCCAAAGGGCTTCATTGAAATCGCCCGTCACAAGCCACGGTAAATCTGCATTGTTTCTCAATCTGCACAAACTTTCCCACATGATGTGTCTATTTTCCACTCTCGGCTCACCATACACAAAGGTCACACGCCAAAGCGGGTCATTGGGAGTCACACGGATGTACCCATCAATCCATCTCTCGTTAATACCATGAACATCAACGTAGATAGAATCATCCCAATATAGAGCCAAACCACCACTTTTTTCTTGACTACTAATACCTTCAAAACCTCGAAGCCCTAACCGATTGCGGATCCTAGCCATTTTATTCTTCTGTTGCCTAGTCTCACACAAAAACACCATACTCGGGGAATTGACCCTACATAGAGCCTGAAGATCTCAAACTGTTCGAGGGTTCCCCGCCCCTCGACAGTTCCAAACTAAGCAATTCATGGCTCCTGACGGGACGCCACGTTGGGTCCCGTCAGTTTACCAGCGCCCCCCTGGCTGGTCGCCTCCATATCCACCACACGCGCCATGCTTCTAGCATCCTCCTCCTGCTGTCCTGGCTCCATCTTCCACTTCTTCAACACACCTCCATCTGGCACTAAAGCATTACCTTTTGTTACAGCTGGTTTCTTCTTCCTTCGTTTTAGGCAAATAATAGTCGTCCCTGCGGATCTCTCAGCATGGGCCGTTTCAGAGCCACCAATAGACGGCTTTGGGCAGGTAGCATCCACTAGGGGAGCCCCATGATCGCCCCCACAGTCTGCTGGTTTTTCCTCAACGGCACCCGGCAAGATTGCTAATGGCAGCGACGCGGACGTCTTCCCCGAGAGTAGTAGCAGCGCAGTGCAGCGATCTGGTGGTTTTGTACGAGCAGAGGGTGGACGCTGGGGATCTTGAAGGAATTGCTCCCTCACGCGTCCCCCGTGATATAAGAGACCATCAGGAGGATCTTCCATGGTCGCTGGATTAGGGTTCGTGGCAAAGTAGGACTTCTTCAAACGGACTCCTAGATCGATCGGCCTTCCGATTTCTTCACGGTAGCAAGCGGACAGGGCCGCCACGGAGCCATAGTGCGCGCGAGCGCCACACATGGCAAGGGGGTCGGCAGAGGCAAGTGCCTCGCCGGACGCGGGTGGCGGCGCAGCCGCCGCCATCAGGGTATCCATGACAACCAGCAACTTCTAATTTTGTGCCTCCAATTTGCTTGGAGAACGTGCAAAGACCACTCTCACCTCCTCAGGTTGTGACAAGTGATGGACTGCATGTGTGCCACTCGTCACAACCTGAGAGTTTTTCCTTTTTTCGTAGATTTGTTATTTCAAAATGTTTTATCTCTTAAACCGTGCGTCCAAATTTCGAACCGTTTTCACCGTTGGATTCCCGCGTCGAGATCTTCAAAACTAGAATGTTGATAGGTTTTGACAAAAAAAGATGCATGAAAAAAACCGGACGAAAAAATCGTGCCTGTCGCGGAAGGAAAAAAAAGTTATTTTTCCGTTTCCGAGAGGCACGGCCGTGCCTCTCGCCGAAGCAGATCCATGCCTCTCGCGGAAATAAAATCGTGCCTCTCGAGGAAGGAAAAAAAAGAAAACATGTTTTTTTTCGTTTCCGAGAGGCACGATGCGGAAGCAAAATCGTACCTCTCGAGGAATGAAAAAAAACATTTTTTACGTTTCTGAGAGGCACAAATCAGTGCCTCTCGAGGAATGAAAAGAAAACATGTTTTTTTTTGTTTCCGAGAGGCACCATCGTGCCTTTCACGGAAGAAAATCTGTACCTCTCGTGGAAGAAAAAAACGCATTTTTTCGCGCAAAAGAGTTTTTTTTATGTTTTTTGTGCAAAAGATAAGAAAGACCGTTGCAAAACCGAAACGCGGAAAAACACCGCAAAAACCCATCTAAAATACCGAAAACGCGTGCGGAAAAATAAAATAAAAATCCGGAGGAAACGTCCAGAAGACGACACGTGACGGCTGCTGAGAACGCGCCAAGTGACGGCGCCTGAGAGTGACCCTTCGAAGGCTTCCGAAACAACACTCCTCAAATTTTTTATTTTTTTTTGAGAAAAGCTCCTCAATTAGTGGAGGGGCTCTGAAATTCATGCTCGTGGATAGCATTTCGCCTCGCGTGCTACATGGCCATAACGTTTGGTGATCTGGGTAGGAGTTGCGAACGGTCCGGAACAAGTTTTTTATTTTCAGAATGATGCACAGGCCCAGTTTCACAGCCATTCGGATGGCCCAATAAGGCAACCCCGTGGATCACAGAAGGACCAGCCCAAGCTTGAACGGAGGGAGCCAAGCCGCCGCCGCCGCCTCCCCCGACGCCGGCGTCGCCTCACTCCCCCCACCCATCTCCTCTTCCGGCCATGCCCGAGCCGCCGCCGCAGTAGAGCCCACCCAATTAGCCAACAGTAGCATGCGCCGCGTCTTGCGGCGCGGGCTGGGCATCCTCCTCGTCCCACTCCCTAGCCCACTCAGCCGTCCGCCGCCGCCGCCGATCCCTCTCGCTGCTCTCCTCCTCCTCCCGCGCCGCCTCGATGCCTTCTCCCGACGGCCCTTCTGCGGCTACAGTGGGGGCCGCGCCGTGGAGCAGTTCTCCGACGACGAGTACGACCACGAGTACGAGGACCACCGGGTATGCTCCCGCCGGGCCGCACATCTTATCTATGCTGCTCGCAAAAGAAAAATCTTCCTCCCTTTTCTTCGTCTCGTTCGCTGCCTCTCACACCGAATGCCAACCGCAGCCGTCGTCATCGGTGGCGAACATCGACGAGTGGAGGTGGAAGCTGAGCATGCTGCAGCGCAATGCGGAGGAGCAGGAGATCATATCCAGGGACCGGAGGGACCGCCGGGACTATGACCAGATCGCCAACCTCGCCAAGAGGATGGGGCTCTACAGGTTCTGTACCGTAATTTCACCTGCTCCCGGTTCTTAATTTCATATGCAGTCACAGAAATGTTGATGAATCTTTCGGGCGGTGCTGCCTTTGTGGGACGACAGTGAGCTGTATGGGAAGGTTATTGTTGCGAGCAAGGTCCCGCTACCGAACTACAGGCCAGACCTGGACGACAAGCGTCCGCAAAGAGAGGCGAGTCCATGCAAACCTCTTTCTCTTATTGCAAATGCATGTCATTTGAATGATGTGTATATGTTTGCTGTGCATGGAAACAAACAGGTGGTGATCCCGCTAAGCTTGCAGAGGAGGGTTGAAGGATTTGTGCAGGAGCACCTTGACCGTTCGCTCTTGCCATTTGATAAAGACGGTGGCAAGACAGAAAGTGGTTCCGAGAAAGCTGAGCATGTGAACTTGGATGAGAAGCAGGATCCTCTGCTCGACGAGTCGGTCATGGAGAAGATCCTTCAGAGGAAGAGTCTTAGGATGCGCAATTTTCAAAGAAGTTGGCAGGTATGATACACTCAGTATCTGAATGCTGCATAGCTTTATTTCTGTTTTTCTTAGCATATAGCTTAATTTATGTTAGAGGAAAGAAACAAAGGATGATGGACAAATACCTTCTGCAGCATTTCTTATATGTTCATTTATAGGAGTATATCTTTATGCTAGCTGCTGATTCATGGACATATTGGATTAAGCTTTTTTCTACTTGTAATAAAAGGAATCACCTGAAGGTGTTAAGATGGTAGAATTTCGGAAATCACTCCCAGCATACAAGGAAAAGGAAAGGCTTCTGGCAGCAATTGCACGTAATCAGGTACACTTGTCTGGGAGGAACTTACGAGATTAGTGCACTCAATGGAAACATGTGCCGCAATTCCTATCTGTCGTTCTATTTATCTGAATATTCATGTGCAATTCCAGGTCATAGTTATTTCTGGGGAGACAGGGTGTGGAAAAACAACACAGTTGCCTCAATTTGTGTTGGAGTCAGAGATACAATCTGGTCGAGGGGCCTTTTGTAACATAATCTGTACACAGCCACGAAGAATATCTGCAATGGCTGTTGCAGAAAGAGTATCCACCGAAAGAGGAGAAAACCTTGGTGAATCGGTAAGATGGAACTTCCAATTTGCTACGTTTTGTTATTGTAGCCCATCTCCATTGTAATTTTTGGCATACAACGCTAGCTTTTTTAATAGGTTGGCTACAAAGTTCGATTGGAGGGAATTAGAGGAAAAGATACACATTTACTTTTCTGCACCAGTGGTATTTTGCTGAGACGATTGCTGAGTGACCGAAACTTGAATGGAGTGTCTCATGTATTTGTTGATGAAATACATGAAAGAGGGATGAATGAAGGTTGTGTCTCAAGACCTTATTATTTGCCCTTATGATGGTTTTGTTCCCCATATAACTCATGACAATAATTAAATTATTATTGCTTTGGTCTGTCAGATTTCTTATTGATTGTTCTAAAGGACCTATTGTCACGGCGCCGCGATCTAAGGTTGATATTGATGAGTGCTACTTTAAACGCGGAACTGTTCTCAAGTTATTTCGGAGGAGCACCAACTATCCACATTCCTGTGAGTTGTTATTTTTTCAAATGTAAATTATGTCACTGTATATACATAAGGCTCATCTGCTAGCTTGTGTACCTCTGGTATAACTGTGTAAGTGATCTTGCATCCATTGCATTCTTCCCCTGAATTCAGGGATTCACACATCCAGTGAGGGCGCATTTTCTGGAGGACATATTAGAGAGGACAGGCTATAAGATGACAGCAAGTAATCAACTTGACGATTACGGCCAAGATAAAGTGTGGAAGACTCAGAGACAGCTATTACCCAGAAAAAGGAAAAATCAAATTACTACACTTGTCGAGGTACTTGTTACATATAGAGATTAATGACTGCAACTATTGCTCAGCATTATTCAGATATTGTTATTGTACTATGCAGGATGCCCTTCAAAATTCGAACTTTGAAACCTATGGCTCAAGGACACGTGATTCTCTGGCAAACTGGAATCCTGACTGCATAGGGTTTAATCTCATAGAGGCTGTTCTGTGCCACATATGTCGCAAAGAGCGAGCTGGTGCAGTTTTAGTTTTTATGACCGGCTGGGATGATATTAGCTCTTTGAAGGATCAATTAAAAGCACATCCATTGCTAGGTGACCCAAACAGAGTGTTACTGCTTTCATGCCATGGTTCCATGGCTACTTCTGAGCAGGTAATTGATCCTAGTTTTGCATTTCTTATTGAGATGAGATTGCTTTGTGATGCCAATTGTGTCGCTGGATCTGCGATACCTCTTCTATTGTGTAATTGCATCTTATATACACAGATTCACCTTGTTTACTACTCCCTCCGTAAAGAAATNNAAGAGCGTTTAGATCACTACTTAGTTCATTGATGTGCATATACCATTATATCCGTAGCATCCTGTGTGCATTGTATAATTATTTGCCATTCACACCTATATTTAATATTACCTTTTTCCGCAGAGGCTAATATTTGATAAGGCACCTCCTAATGTTCGGAAGGTAGTACTTGCCACTAACATGGCAGAAGCAAGTATTACAATAAATGACATTGTTTTCGTTATGGATTGTGGAAAAGCAAAGGAAACCACATACGATGCTCTAAACAACACTCCCTGCTTACTCCCCTCATGGATTTCTAAGGCTTCTGCCCGTCAGGTAATGCTTACCTTTATTTTTTGGTCTCTTCTTCCGTCACCAGCACTCTCTTTGACTCAACCTTTGGTAAATGCCACGTACTTGGACCCACGTTCAGCACCAGTTTCTTTCCTTAATTCAAAGCATTGCTTCCCTTCTGTATGTTATGTGTAGACCAGTGAGAATCTTGTCTTTGCCAAGTTATGTATCGTTGTGTTATTATGTTTGGTCGGAGTGTCAGCTATTTACTATGTGTATATGATTTGCCTGCACGAGGCCATAAGGGCATGCCTTAATATGGGGTCATTTATGGTCATACCTTATAGAAATTTAGCCCATTGGTTTATATCAGGTCAAAAGGCCTATTTTTTTAGCAGAGCTCCAAGATTTTCTTTTCCTCGCTTAATAATAAACGTATTCCTCAACAAGCATGTCCATGTTCACATTCCTCTCATGAATTTATTCTAGTCAAGGCATCCTTTTATTCTGCTTCGGTGGTCAATATATACTTATCAGTTATTATTAGTTACAAGCAAGAAATTTTCTTGGCAATGATTTTTTTTTTTGTATAACAGTGAACCTACCTCTACCATAACAGTCTTGATTGCGATGTGATCACACTCAATACTTATGTTTAAAAAGCATCGGTTTTTGCTACGATTCTTATGTCTTTTCCCCAATATCTTCATGCAGAGGAGGGGCAGAGCTGGTCGTGTCCAACCTGGAGAATGCTATCATCTCTACCCCAGATGTGTATATGATGCATTTGCAGAGTACCAGCTTCCAGAGCTTCTTAGAACTCCTTTGAATTCATTATGTTTGCAGATAAAAAGTCTGCAGGTTGGCAGCATTGGGGAGTTTCTGTCAGCCGCTTTGCAGCCTCCAGAACCACGAGCCGTATGTGTTGAAATCATATACTTCAGCATTTGGATATTCCCTTTCTTTGCCTTTGCGTTCACATAATTTGGTTCTATCTTGAAACTTGACATTTCTTGGGCTCTTACACGGCTTATAACCCTACAAGTTGTTGTTTTAAGTAGGTAATAAAGGGTTCAGTTTTATCCTTTTTAATTTTGTGCTCTGACCACTTGATAAATATGTAGGTCCAAAATGCAGTGGAATTCCTGAAGTTGATCGGATCATTAGATGAGAATGAGAACCTTACTGATCTAGGTATGTCTTATACTCGTATTCTGCTTTCTTCCAAACTCTACAGAAACATATTGGTATTGAAATGTATTCCACTTTGTAGGAAGATACCTCTCCATGCTTCCAGTTGATCCAAAGTTGGGGAAGATGCTTATAATGGGTGCAGTTTTCCGTTGCATTGACCCTATACTTACTGTGGTTGCTGGATTGAGTGCCCGGGATCCTTTCCTCTTGCCACAGGACAAGAAAGATGTATGACTTTAATTTCCACTGTCTAACTTAATCTTAATTACCAGTTTTAGTTTTGAAATGATTCTCTTACCTAAGAATTTTGTTAAAAGTTGGGAAGACCTAAATACCACCAATACATATACATGTGGCTATGAGCTATGCATTAACTATGTTTCGTTCATTCCCAAGCCTTTTTTTTCTTCATTCAGCTAAGAAGGCTTAGCTTACAGTTTTGTCATTGTTATTAGTTGGCAGGAACTGCAAAATCAAGATTCTCAGCAAAAGATTATAGTGATCATATGGCCCTTGTCCGAGCTTATGAAGGATGGAAGGATGCTGAGAGGGAAGGATCTGGTTATGAGTACTGTTGGAGGAATTTCCTTTCTGCTCAAACACTACAAGCCATTCATTCTCTTCGAAAGCAATTCAGCTACATCTTAAAGGATGCTGGCTTGATAGACTCTGATGCAAATACAAATAATAGTTTGAGCCATAATCAATCATTAGTTCGTGGTGTAATTTGTTCTGGACTTTTTCCTGGGATATCATCTGTTGTGGTAAAAAGTCGCCAACAATCTCCATTTCATTTGTATTAAATACTAACTCTGTAAACAAATATAAGACGTTTTAGATCGCTACTTTAGTGATAAGACGTCTTATATTTGTTCACAGAGGGAGTATAAGACAGTTTAATTATTTTTTTGCATTCCTTTGCAGCATAGGGAAAACTCCATGTCCTTCAAGACCATGGATGATGGCCAAGTTCTTGTTTATGCTGTAAGTGCATACAGGAGCGTCCTGAAATGCTCATCTACAACACCCAGTTTAATACATCATCTTTCAGACGTGTTGATATCTGAACACTGACATTACGGTTTGTTCAGAATTCCGTGAACGCTAAGTACCAGACCATCCCTTATCCATGGCTGGTCTTTGGTGAGAAGGTGAAGGTAAACGCTGTCTTCATCCGTGATTCAACTGGAGTATCAGACTCCATACTGATCTTATTTGGTGGCGCTGTTACAAAAGGAAGCGCGGTATGTTGAATATTCTGTCAAATGCTTTGTCTTTGTATTTTTGCATTTTTTTAACGCTGATCTATGCCTGCTAACTTGTCTTATAGGCTGGGCATTTGAAGATGCTTGATGGTTACATTGATCTATTTATGGATCCCAGCCTGTCAGAGTGCTACTTGCAACTTAAAGAAGAACTTGATAAACTTGTACAGAAGAAGGTAAGTGATGCAGCCAATTAATTTGAAAAGTGTTCTATTTCATCTCATAAGATATTTTATCTGAGTCAACAAATAACAAGTTCAAAAAAGTCACCGGTAATACTTTAGGTACCAAATTACATTCCTCCGCCATTGCTAGTAGGTAGCAAGGGGAAAATGATTATACTTTTATCACATTGTTACCTCTGAATATAAATCATGCATTATTTTATAATATACGTGTCACCAATAGAAATAAAAAAGAAAGTTGTTGAGCATCCATTTTACTTATTTTTTGTCTACCATGTCCAGTATATATACTAATTGTGCTTGTAATGTGGCAACTTCCCCAAATCCAGCTTGAAGACCCAACCTTTGACATTCACAAGGAAGGCAAGTACATTTTATTTGCTGCACAAGAGCTTGCTGCAGGCGACCTATGTGAAGGAAGGTTTGTGTTTGGCCGAGAAACGAGCCGGGCGAGGCTTCGGGACAACGAAGACGGCAAAAGCAACATCATAAAGGATGGAATGAACCCAAAGAGCCTTCTGCAGACGTTGCTGATGAGGGCAGGCCACACGCCTCCAAAGTACAAGACAAAGCACCTGAAGACCAACGAGTTCAGGGCCATGGTGGAGTTCAAGGGGATGCAATTCGTCGGGAAGCCGAAGAGGAACAAACAGGTCGCGGAAAGGGACGCCGCGATTGAAGCGCTAGGATGGTTAACACAAACATCCGGCACAAAGCTCCAAGACGAGGGTGATGACTCTCCGCTTGACCTGACCGATAACATGCTTAAGCTGCTTTCTAGACCAAGGAAACGGACAAGAAATAATCCGAAGAAATGATTTTCACAAGGTTAGGTTCATCGACCCCTGACAGTTAACTGACACCATTGTCTGTTGACAGTACTGGATGCACTGTGCCCCTGATAGAATCTCCACAGAGCTTCCACAAATGTGTCGACTTTCAGCCGCCTCATTATCATCCGCCTTCTGGTTGGATTTGTTCTGAGCCATGTGTTTGATACTGTGTTATTTACCATCACCGGGGCCGAATCGAAACTTGTGTTATTTACCATCACCGGGGGCCGAATTGAAACTTTTTTGATTGTATAAATTTGAATAAGATTTTGTATGGCGCATCATGTATATGTATACAACACCACTGAAGCTGAGATTTATTCAGGGGCGGAAAGGAAACGTCTGGATTTTGTTCCACTACGTTGGTCCTGGAGGCACTTACCTGTCTTGGGTACGAGGCGGTGTGCAAATGCATTCAAGTTGAGTGTTTCTTTTCCTTGAAGGAAAACATGGGTTGAGTATTTCTGTCAGCAAGAAAAACATGGGTTTGAGTTTCTGGTTTAAGAAATATTACAGTGTACCAACTTTTAAGTCTGGTTGAGGTTATGATGTTAGAAGGCAGTGTGGAGCGAACCGGTGACGACGGCATCCGTGAGGAGTGGCGCAAGGAAGACAGAGTGGTATTTGGGAGGTTTTCTTTTTCCATAAAAACTCTTCTAAACCCTAAAAACTCGAATGTCAAAATTTCTCGAATAGCCATGTGGGGTGCTAGAGAGGCTTTTCTAAAAACAAAGGATCAATGTCTGTTCCTTTCATAGTGGTAATACTCCCATTGGCAAGGAAAAAAACTGTTTTTAACGAAACTGAAAAAACACATTTTTTGCTTAAGAAATAAGAGGTTTATTGTGGTGATTGCACTTTAATTGGGAAATATCCTGTCAATTAAATAGGAGTTACTACATACCACTCAAATAATATTTTTTTGCAGATTTATGAAAGAAAATCAGCACCATCAAATCCATATCAAACGGTGGCGCTCTTTTCCTCTCAAACCCCACTTCTATATAAACTCAATCCTAATAGCCATTTTTCTCATCATTGCACCCTCCCTCCCA
>CBMN011746903.1:0-11434 GCA_000582825.1 Hordeum pubiflorum | reverse complement strand
ATTGATCCCCTATACTTGGGGGTCATCACCCTCCCGCACCCTCTCCTCCCTGGCGTCACCCCCGTCTCAGCGCCACCCTCCCGCACCCTCTCCCCTTCGGCGTCGGGTTCCCTCTCCTCCCTGTCGTGATGGAGCACATCATCAGTTTGGCGGCGACCTAGCTGCGAGTGGAGATCTACCGTGCAACAGGGCGACAACTACTTGGCAACAGGGCGGCGGGAGAGGAAGGAGGGACCGGAGGCCGGCGACTAACTGGCAGCGGGGCGGCAGGAGAGGCCGGCGGCTACCTGGCAGCAGGGGAAGCAAGGTACGGTTCCCTTCTTGCCATGTCCAAATTTTATTTTCTATGTGTGACATGTTCCTCTATTTGTTCCATATTTATTTGCTGATGTGTAGATCCATGGTTACCCACGTCTTTTTCAATAAGTGATGGTGTGTACTACCTAGATCCATGGTTACCAGATTTGTCTAAATAAGTGCCGTTGTGTAGTACCCCAATTTGGTACTCATATTGTTGATATGATGCATCATTTGTAGATGGCCAACAAAATGAACAAAATGTGTTAAAAAAAACAAGATGAACAAAAGAAAAAGGATGGCCAGGGGAGCCGCTGTTTTTGTAGCACTAGGTGCAATGGCAGTCTTTGTTCGGGCTATAATAAAGAAGAGAAGACCACATATTACCTATGGGCCAATGCATGAAAGAGAATCAGATACGATTATCTAAACCATTTTTTTTTTGACAAAGCAATGTCTTATGTCAAATCATGCTAAGGTTTGAAAGAGTTGTGTTTTCCAATTAGCATCTTGTTGAAAAATGTGTTATATGTGCTTTCATTTATGTGTTATAAGCTTGCCAATTTATATTGTTATGTTGTCTTTCTTCAAAATACAAACGAAACGTTGTCGAAATTTTGAATTTTATGTCATTTCATTTTTCATTCAGTGCTTCCAACCAAATACCGAAACGGAACCAACCTATTTTACTTTTTTGCTCTTACCAAATACATAAATGAAACGGACCTGTTCCTCTCGAATATGGAACCATTCCATAATAGTTGGTCCCAACCATAACACACCCTATGAGCAGTGGCGGAGCTCTCGGTAGGGCGAGGCAGGGCGCCCGCCCTACCTTGATTTCCGGTGACAGTTATGTATGTATACGTATACGCTCCATTAATCTCCGGCCAGTGGAACAAATCGTGGGAAAAACATTTACGAACGCGCACCTGAAGGAGGAGTGCTCTCTTTGATGTTGTCGGCCGTGAGCAGGCTTTTTATTTGGGCTGTGGGCTAGGCTACTAGCGACAAACACGCATGAAGCAGCCCGATTAAGACTATGCAGTAAACAGGAGGAAAAGGCAGTAGTGGTTGCAGCCATTGGTCGGCAGCTGTCTATGGCGAGCAATATCTAACACATGGAGAAGGGGCTAGCAAAGGCAAGAAGGATAGTATAATTTTTAGAATTCCACTACTAGTCCCTTCGTTCCTAAAAACGTTTACAAAAACTTATATTTAGGAACGGAGGGAGTAGTATTTTAAAACATATGTTGGCACAAGAATTACTATAGAGAGACTATTATTATTATTTTTGCATTGAAAAATTCTATAAAGTCGGCCCTACCTTAAAAATATTTCGTCCTCCGCCACTGCCTATGAGTCTATGACCCTCGCTTGAGACGTGCGGGAACCACTCAACCAGAATCGCCCCCCTCTCCCTCCCCAACTCCCTAAACCTCAATCCCCCCAAAACACAGCGCGCGAAACGGAGCAGCCGCCCGCCGCTCGCCCCCGCCTGCGCACGCCTCACCATTTTCCCTTCGTCGCAGCGGCATCTGAGGAAGAAAGATGGCGCCGCTCGTGCCGCCGTCACAACCATGGGTGGAGAAATAGTAAGCACCGCCGCCCCCTCCCCCCTTAGATTTCCCCATTTCTCGCGCAGTTTACGAAGAAGCCCTCGTGGTTTTCCTCTAATTGCTCCTGTTCCCGACGTCGCAGCCGGCCGAGGCAGGTGAAGGACGTCGCGCACCAGGAGGAGGTGGTCCGGGTGCTCACCAACACCCTCGAGACCGCCGACGTACGTTTGCGCGCGCGCGCGCTCTCTAACCCTAGCTCTGCATTTGATTCGTGACGATGTTTTTGTTTTTCCTATAATCTGTTCATTGAGCCCCTTGGGAGGTGTCTTATTTGATGTCTGGTCCCTTGCAGTTGCCGCACATGCTGTTCTACGGTCCGCCTGGCACGGGGAAGACCACCACTGCGCTCGCCATTGCCTACCAGCTCTACGGGTACTCCCTTGCTGGCCATGTTTCCTTGGTTTTGTGTATTTGTCTCTGCTCGGGTCAGTATTAGCAGTAATCATCAACTTAGAAGGTGCCATACTTGTCAATGCTCAGCGATGGTGTAACAGTAATCAATGTAATGGGAGCAATAGATGCGAATGGTGTATTGTGCAATGGTCCGAGTCAATGGATGTTGAGCTTTAATTGATTCTACTTCTGTATATAGTTTGTTGTAGAGTTCTATGGAGACCCATTTCATCAGAATGGCGTGTTAACTCTGTTCATTGCTGTGCGCAAACAGTGCGTAGTAACGGGATTGCATTTCTTTCTAGAAAGTTGGAGATTTTGATAAGAATGGACTGTCACGATGTTAGTTAGTTTTTATTTGGCAGATGTTGGATTGTCTAATCAGTACAATCTTAAGATTTTGTTTAGAATGGACAGTCACGATGTTAGTTTTTTCTTTTCTTTGGCAGATGTTTGATTGTCTAATCAGTACAATCTTAAGAATTGGGTGCCTGTTTGAAAACAGAAACTTCGAGGGTATGGTATACTAATTATGTGATGTGCTAATACTCACTGGGCCGTAGAACAAGTAGAATGCCTGCTTTATTATTGGACAGTGAGGATATCTTTGTGCCATAGGCATGGCAATACTCGTTAGAATATGCAACGTGTTAATGCTTCATCATTGGGTTAATAAGTTGAATGATGCATATTCAATTCTAATTCAAGAAATGAGAACTTTGCTAGTTTAAGCTTTATAGATGCTTCCCTAAAGGTCTTGTCCTTTGACTGTGATAATTAATTGGTTCCAGCATCTCTGGTAGTAAAAACTATATGAGATTACTGCCAGTATGATTGGAAACTCAGTTTAGTTTTCTGGTCCTCTTTGGATAACTCAGCCCAGAGCTCTACAAGGCAAGAGTTTTGGAACTTAATGCCAGTGATGAACGGGGAATTAATGTGGTGAGGACGAAGATCAAGGATTTTGCTGCTGTGGCTGTTGGTTCTGCACGGAAAGGGTAAGCTCAACACAATTAGGAACCTTCAGATTTTCTGATTTCATTTGATAGTTACATTGTTGATTACTGTCTATTTCTATTCTGCTATGGCCTTCAGTGGTTATCCCTGCCCACCATACAAGATTATTATACTAGACGAAGCTGATTCGATGACAGAAGATGCCCAGGTACATTACCATATGTAGCACATATATCATCATTGTTACAGTACTTTATAAAGTATGTGTCAGTCGATGGTACCATGATTTTTTTGCAGAATGCATTGAGGCGTACTATGGAGACTTACTCTAAAGTGACAAGATTCTTTTTCATATGCAATTATATCAGCAGGTAGTCATCAATCTCTTCATATTATTCTTCCTGTGGTACATTATTTATTGAATTTATGAACCCATTATCATTGTGCAATACAGGATAATAGAGCCACTCGCATCACGATGTGCAAAGTTTAGGTTCAAGCCTCTTTCAGAAGATGTGATGAGCAACCGCATTTTGCATATATGCAGTGAAGAAGGGCTCACTCTGGATGCTCAGGTAACCTGACTGTTTTCACTTCAAAATATATGTCCACATCAAACATATTCCCAGCTCAAGTGTTGCCACAAATCCTTTAATCAATTGTTGGCTTATCTTGACTTATTGAGTGGCTTCTGTATTTTCCATATTAGGCGCTATCCACATTAAGTGCCATCTCTCAAGGAGATCTTCGTCGTGCTATAACTTATCTTCAGGTCTGATAGTTTTCTTAGTTAGCACTTTGCATTATGCTATGGTTTAAGTATGTCCATTTTCATGTTACTTTTTGTGGTTGCAGAGTGCAGCTCGCTTATTTGGATCTTCTATTTCTTCCAGCGACCTGATTAGTGTTTCAGGGGTATACCATCACTCACTTTCTTGCAAATGCCAACTTACATGTCAAATTGCAAATTTTGGTACTTCCTGCAACATATTGTTATATGAAAAATCTGCTTGCTTGATAATGTTGTTCTCTTGAACTTTAATAAAGTGGATTCGGACCAGGATTTGATTTTGGTAAGGTTCTGCACATGGTGTGATGTAACTGATTAGTTGCAATCTCATGCCGTGATAAATTTTACTGTGAAAAGAGTTGGTCATTTGAACAAGAAACTGTTTTTTCTCTATCTTCTCTTGGGAGGTCAAACTATTCCGTTCATCGAGTTGACCTTCCTGTATCAGGCTATCCCTGAAGATATTGTCAAGTCATTGCTTGTAGCATGCAAATCTGGTGAATTTGATGTGGTAAACAAGGAAGTTAGCAATATTATTGCAGACGGATATCCAGTTTCCCAGCTGCTCTCGCAGGTCAGCTCTCTTTGCTTTGTATACATAGATGACATGATGTGTTACCTATTGTTTTCATCTTACAATTACCACTGACTAAAGTGTTCACATTCAGTTTCTAGATGTGATTGTTAATGCGGATGATATTCCAGATGAGCACAAGGCAAGAATATGTAGGAAGCTTGGGGAAGCTGATAAGGTTTGTCTCATTCTTTATATGCTAGTTTCACGGGTTAGCCATCCAAAATTGTAGTACGAGAACAACCATTTTCTCATACTTACTTTCGTGAGTTGCATGTTGCCATAGAGAAACTTAAAACGTAATTAAAAAATTTAAAGCGTTGGGAACATACATAAAAAAAATAAAGCATTGGGAACCTAAAACATAAAAAATTTAATGCATAGGGAAATTTGATGACAGAGGATTATAATGGAGGATAAGATAAGTAATGGTCTGCTTCTCGGTTTCTAGGAAGCTTGACCTGAGAATTTCAGCAATATTGATCAAAGTTAGAACATGACTTTTTGTTTACAGTCGGAATAATTCCACAATTTATATATGTGCTATGACATAATGAATCTCTCAAAAGACTTGGTCCTTCTGTTCCATTCTTCTCACAGTCCTTTCATTTATCTTTTATGATTTGCAGTGCTTGGTCGATGGGGCAGATGAGTATTTACAGCTCTTAGATATGGCTAGTGAGACAATCCGTGCGTTGTTTAACATCCCGCAAGGGCTGGTCTTCTAAGAGAAGATGATGGAGATGAACGGTGACACTGCTGCTGGCTGTCTGCAAACTCTGGCAAATATGTCTTGTGTCTCCTTCCCGCTAGAGAGGCCTAATCTCATTCTCATCATACTCTTGTGCTATTTTTAGGTTGGTTTGTGATGTTTTAAGCGCGATGAACTCGCTCTGTTTTTCAACCAAATGACTTGTGCCTGAATATGTCAACGATCACAAGAACAGTTCTGACTTGTCATGCATTCCTGATACTTGGCTTTCGTTTGCATAATATGATTCATAAAGTAATTAATACTCGCTCCATACCAAAATATAAGACGTCTTTGCAGTTCAAATTCAACTACAAAAACGTCTTATATTTTGGTACAGAGGTAGTAGTTACTATATGAGATGCTATTTGTTCCCTTCCCCTTCCTTACCCAGATTGCTTGCTATTAGGGTCTTGTTTGGGAATCACATAAATATGAGAGTACCAGGCTGTGGCCGGATGCCTTTTTTAGGGACTGGTTGGATGCTTGGTGAGAAGAGTTATCTCCTTCAGATTTCAAATCATGTGGTTTAAAAAGGCAAAATATTCTTCTGTTGTAGGCGACAACATTCGCTTATAGCAAGTTGTCATAAGGCTTGCTGCATTTGAACTTCGCAGGGAAGGGCATGCCGGGTAGTTCCGGGTTTCAGGCAAGGTTCCGGGGTTTATAGAAACTTTGCATAGCCATGCAATCTTCCGGGACCCCTGGGAAGCTGTCCAGAACCTGCTCTGGAGGTATAGGGGCCTGGAAGTTTTGGCCCCAGAAGTTCCGGGCAGGTTCTAGGATTTACAGAGTTTGCACTTTTTTTTTTTTGACGGGACAGAGTTTGCACATTTTTTTTTTGACGGGACAGAGTTTGCACTAGTTATGCAAACTCTATGAACTGGCTGGATCCTGCTCAGGACATTCTGGGGTCGGAAGTTCTCGGGTACCTAGACTGTGAGCCAACAACAGATTAGATGCCCTTTCTCAGATTGTCAAGATGACTTGGGTGCAATTTTTGCGTGTGTACGTGTAGTTGATTCTCACAATTTCTTTTAAGGCGCACTTCTCTTAATAGTACGGTTACCCCATAGACTCAATATATAAAGTAAAAGATCACGTCAAACGCTTCTTTTTTCTTATTTCAAATTTCAAATTGAGAGGTATCCAACCATCCACACTTCTATTCCACATTGAGAGGTATCCAACCATCCATACTTCTCTCTATGAGTAGTAAATGCGTACGTGCAATCGCATATTAATCGATATGAGGCGGTATATTAGTTGCACACATATATTAGGTGGGTATTATTTACGTGTTAATTATGCGATCAGAGTTGACATTAGTATTTGGTATGATATTAACGGCACGCTAAACGTGATGAACGCTCACCATTGAAGCAGTCTGAGTCGTTGGATTGACCTGGTTTGATGGTCAATATTAGTTGAATATGCCACATGGAATGAATCAATGTGAAGTATACACCTGCAACTAGCTCATAGTTGGAAATATAAAGTTAGATAAGTAATAAACGAATCTGAAATATGAAGTGAGATGGATAATACATGAATCCCAACCATAAGAGGTGTGTGACATGGCACATATGCGAAAAACACGTCTTGATTGATAATTTTAACATATATAGTCTTCCACATATAAATTGAAACAAGGTTCACACAAGTATGTGATACCAACACACCATACATGAGAAATGCATACTAATGTTGTAGGAGTTATTTTTTCATGTTTAGTGATTGAAGGGGAAAGTTGCCTGGGGCGTCTTTGCGGCGCTGACAAGAATAACTTTTTTATAGAAGCACTCTCTTGAGCAGACTATTCTTTAGTTACTTCTTCTTCCTGGGGCTCCAAACACAGCAACCGACGTCTGGAATACGTATGAATCTTGTCAAATTTTTGTGTGTGGTAATCAAATTCATGTTCACCGTTGTTTGAAACTCCTCAAACTCTTTTCTATCATCCTGTTGATTTCTTTGCAAGATCATGACATCGAGCTTCGAGGACTCTAATTCCAGATCTACAATGCCGCATGATTATGTAACGTTTGCCATTTTTCACTTGGCCGCAACATTGTGTTACCTTGCAATCGACGCCTCGGTCTACCGCCGCCAATCACCATCGCCTTTGCTATCCACCTCCAAATGGTGCACGGTCAGACAATAGGGGTTGGGATTTTACCGATGAAGAGATGGGCTTCAACAACCAAAACGCGTTACTGACCGCACCCGAACTAGTGTCATTCCGGTCGCCACCACAATAACTCATGTCGTCGCCAAAATCCAAGCTTGTCAAGGGAATTTACAAAGAGTACCAAACCTCGACATACTCCAAATCCAAACACCTATGAGGAAAAACATGCTTTAGATACTAATTATGAGGATCTAACCAACTAACCACTAAATTTTAATACTATCAAGCCAAGATTTAGAGCAGAATAGCTTCACAATCTAGGGGTTGCATTGAAATGAGATACGAGAGTACCATAGCACTCCGATGACACTTAGGGTTACAACCCAAACTACATAAAGATAGTCTTCAAATGAAGGGAGAACGTGACCTTATACCATTATAGCTTGTGAGCATGTAGAAAGGTAATCAGAACGTGAAAAAGGCGTCAAGACGAGGAACAAAGACACAAAGGAGTTTGTGGGGCGTCCGATCCTTTGATCAACAGTTGAGGTAAACGTTCATGATGCAAACCGGTATCTAATCGGGAGAGCCGTTAGAGCGATCGACGTCTGACGAGTCATCCAAAACGAAAACCAGAGAAACAGGCAAGAGTTAAATTTAGAGTTAAACAATTCTTCTCATAGGACATTTTTTCTTTTCCCCTTTTAAGGTATTCGGATCTGAGAATTCAAACGGAGAGCTCTAAGAAGGAGTGAAAAATTCTCAAATAGAAGGTTTGTATTGAAATGGAAAATGAGAGTACTGTAGCACGTTGATGATGACTAGGGTCACAACCCAAGTTACATAAAGATAGCCTTCAAATGCAAGGAGAACGTGACCTTATATCATTACAGCCCGTGAGCAGCTAAATAGGTAATCACAATGTGAATAAGACGTCGGATAAGAAACAAAGACACAGAGGAGTCCGTGAGTCGTCCGATCTTTGATTAAAGATTGAGGTAAATACTCATGATGCACACCGATATCTAATCAAGAGAGTCGTTAGAGTTATCGACGTCTGACAAGTCATCCAAACCGAAAACTAGAGAAATGGGCAAGAGTTAAATTTAGAAACGAGCCTGACAATTGTCCTCACAAGACATTTTCTCCTCACAAGATACGAGAATTCAAATGGAGAGGTGGAAGGAGTGAAAATTCGGACAGGAGAGCTCAAATCTCCTCCTCACTCCTCTAGCACGTGCCTACCCGCCCCGCCGTGGCCCCCCTCACTCGCGGGCACACAGTCCAAGCTTCCGCCACCGTTTCCGCCCCCGCCGGCGCCGGCGACGATGCCTCGCAAGGCCTCGTCCTCCTCAGGTACGCGCCCCAACCCCTTCGCACCTCGCAATTCTCCGGAACGAGCCCCTTCTCCCGCACTGACGCCGCCCTTCCCTCCCCAAAACCCTAATTCCCTCCCAGATGCGAAGCTCAAGTGGCGGAAGCGGAAGCGCTCACAGGACACCTCCCCGTCGAAGCAGTCCGGCGGGGCCGACCACTCCGATGACTCCGACTCCGCAGCGGCGAACGACGAGGACGATGCGCTCCACGGCTCCGCCAACGGGGGCGAAACCCTAGGCGCCCGTGCCGGTGATGACGACACCGTGCCCGACCCCCGGGAGGCGGAGGTGCTCTCCTCAGCCGAGCCCGTCTCTGGCTTCCCCTCGGCTACCCGCCGCACTATCAGCCGTCTCCATCCCTCTGTGCTCGCAGTTATCGCCGCCGATCGTGCCTTGGCGGCTGGTGCCAGCTGTGCTTCGGCTCCGCCTGCACCCGCGCTGGAGAACATTTCGCATGGGCAGCTCCAGGTGCTCGCAGCCATGCTCCCTGACCACCCATCCCTGTCCAACGACCCTGACAAGCCGTCCTCCTATGTCTGCACCGTGCCTCCACTCATGGAATGCCAAGGCGTGCCCAAGCAGTTCTACAGCAAGTTACTCGTCGTCCCTAGACATTCAGGTTTTTATTCCTGACTCCAGTGATGCTTTCTAGTGAGCTAAAGCCGTATCGAAAATTGTTAATTCTCATTTGTTGGTCGTGTGGGATGATTTGCAATTTGTAGATTGGTTCTCGCCGGTGACGGTGCACAGGTTGGAGAGGCAGGTGGTGCCACATTTCTTCTCAGGGAAGTCCCCAGGGCATACACCAGAGAAGTACATAATGCTGAGGAATAAGGTGATTGTGAAGTATTTGGAGCGCCCGTCGAGGAGACTTGCATTTGCTGAGTGCCAGGGGCTTGTCACAAGCACGGCTGAATTGTATGACCTGAGTCGAATTGTCAGGTTCTTGGACACTTGGGGGATCATTAATTACCTCGCGGCTGGATCTGTGCACCGGGGCTTGAGGCTGGCATCATCTTTAATCAGGGAGGAGCAAACAGGAGAGCTGCAGCTGGCGTCTGCACCATTGAAGTCAATTGATGGTCTGATTTTGTTCGATCGGCCAAAATGCAGTGCCCGAGCAGAGGATATTGCTTCTGTTGCATCAACTTCGTCTGCTCTGGAGGTGCCAAATGGTGATACTGGCTTTGCAGACTTGGACGAAAAGATTTGGGAGCGGCTGTCTGAGAACTTTTGTAGTTATTGCTCACAACCTTTGCCCAGTTTGCACTATGAATCACAAAAGGAGGTGCGTACAATTTATAACAGTATGGAGATTTTTTCGTTCTCCATATATGGATTATTTATCCACTTTTTTAGAGAAAATCTTTCTCCGCGTCGTCTGAACTGTTGATTATGCAATTCTCTTCTTGTTTATCCATGATTAGGTTCTTTTGTAGAATGATTCTGTATTACTCATTGAAAATTATCTCGCATTGAATTTCCAGTATTGGCTTACCACATGAGTATGCTTGAAGGTTACATTGCAACTCTTATGCTCATTTACAATTTTAAGTACTCCCTCCGTTCACAATTGTAAGACGTTTTAGACATTTAAGACAACACCTAAAACAGTCTAATTTCAGCTGTCTTAAACGTCTTACAAAAATGAACAGAGGGAGTACCAATAGCTTGATAGAATGGTTTGATTAAAAGAGTATCGTTGAGTATCACTGTGTTGCAAATTATCAATGTATACTTGCTCTGTAACGTGGCAATTATCATGTTAGTCCAGTATACAGGGCCGCACGCAAGAATATGAGGCCCTGGTGCTAAACACAATGTGTGGTCCTACATTTGGAAAATGCCAGTAATCAAACAATAGTTCTATTTTATTATATAACTGCAACATATGTTTTTCTTACAACACTAAGAATTACATCGGATATTCATGGTAAAAGAATTACGTTGTATATTTATGGTGGTCTTCAAGCACTAAACTTACCTGAAACTTTATAAAGCATCATCCAGCTAGTATCTCTTGCAATGAAATCTTCATAGTTGATCTTTCTCAAAACATCATTTTGAAGTGCCTGTAACTTCAATATCATTATCATGATTAATTGGTCCTGAATCAATATCTGCACTCTGGGCCTCAACTGGTAGGAGGTGAATTAGGAGTAGGGATGGATCCACTACCTTGGATGGTTCTATTGTTTTGCAGGAGAATCACTTAGTGCCTCTTTGATTTAATTGATTTTCATGGGAATTTTGGAGGATTACAATTCTTAGAAATTTTCCCATGTGGCCTGTTTGATCTGTAGGATCTTTTTCTAAGGATTCCTTTGCACTACATTACATTTCATTGGAAATTTTCCATCCACCACCCAAAAGAATCCTTTGTTTTTCATGTGCTGCAATCAAACTGACGTAATTGCAAACAAAATCCTGTAGGATTCAAGTTGACATGTCATTATATCTGTGTTTTTGGAATCCTGTGAATTAGAAGGACACTTATAGAGAAAGAAGGTGGGTAGGGGGGTCGGGGGTTGTTACCCTAAGAAATG
>CBMN011746893.1:0-10734 GCA_000582825.1 Hordeum pubiflorum | reverse complement strand
GATGTCAAGTGGTGATTTCATATGTGGATCACCTTAATCGGAGCTACGATTATTTAGTTGTGCAATAAACCGTTTAATCATGACACTATGCAAATTAATCCAATCAACAAGTTTAAACATTTTTTTAACATGGATGAAAGTTAGATATTGTGAAACTACACAAAATTCTAAGCATTTTACATATAGGACATGTTTTATTATGCTGCACGGTTAATTAGCTACGAAATTTACAAGATGCAACATTATGCTGAAATTTGAGCAATTCTAAATGCAGGAAAAAATAGCAGAGACATAGGGGTGTGCTAGCCGTGGTCTATGACCTATGGCACCCTAATGGTGGTCAACTGGTCAAATCAAGATCAGTCAACAGGGCGCTAGGACCCGGGTGTCATTGGCACAGAGAGAAAATGCTAAAGAAGCAAACAAAACTTAGGGAAAGCTAGGAATTGATTCTAGCACCCCCTGGTTTAAAGAATGACTGCGCTAGCCACTCCACCTGTGGCTGTGTTCGTGACAAAATTGCAGCAGGCCGCTTGCTGAAGCATGGAGGTCGACAGATCAACAAGATAAAAAAAATCGAAATAAAATAGGGGTGACCAAGATTTGAACTGCAGACCCCTCGGTTTAGAGGGTGCCGCGATGACCCACTAGGCTAGCGAGGTACTTGTGCTATGAGGGCAGTCCAATTTTTGATGAAGAAATTGCAAAATGAGGTACCCCGGCGAGGCAAAATCTAAAATACAAAAGGTGCAGCCACAGTTATTTGATCCCTAGTCGCAGGGGTAGAAAAGCAAACCAGCAGCTAAATAGCTAACCAGAGGACCGACCTTGGCCATGGAGGTTGCCGGCAATACTGTCAAGCAACGCAGCGGCAGATTGGTCTGCAGCGAGCATGCAGAAACGTGTGCGCATGAGAACCGAGCGGCTGCTGCTGCTGGGCATGCGTGTGCAAGGCAACTACAAGTGATGCGAAGGTGCACGCGGGTGCTGCGGTGTGCGTGGGGGCGTGCTTGCGTTGGAACGCGTGCATGCATGCGGGCTAGCGAAGGAGCATGCGAGGTGAGCTCAGGAGCTCCTCCATGGTGGACATAGCGATAGCTAGGCGGGAAGACACTACACGACGGAATCAAGCCGAAGATGGGGCTAGGAGGAGCGGCTGCTCACCATGGTCTCGAGGAACACGACAAGGGGCCGGAGATGCGACGGAGGGGGCGAAGGCGCAGGCTGTTCGCGGCGAAGGAGCTCTTGGTTCGCGAGGAAGATGACGACCCCGCGGGCTCCGAGGTGAAGCTCCTAACCTTCCAGCGTCGGGAATCGGGCAAGGGGGACGACGGTGAGCTAGAAGACATGACGCTGGGGATAAGGAAGCTGGCCGTCCGCGAGGACGACGCCGACGAGCACCGGCGGCTTCCTGTTCGTATCTGCACTCTCTCTCTCTCTCTCTCTCTCTCTTACGGGAGTACAACAGGAGGAGGCAAGGGAAGAAGCTGTGGAGCGGCGACGGCACGGAGAGAGGAGAGGGAGGAACCCTAGCGGAGGCCGAGGGGCTTATAAAGGGGGACGCTGTGCCATGGTGGCCATGTGTGCTGCCCCTCCAGTTTTTTTCGTGAGAGGGAGCGTCTGGCAGAGGAGGAAGAAAAGGAGCGAAGGGAGAGGCTGGCAGGTGGGGTCGCGAGGGTTCAACGTCGAAAGTTACCGGGGAGGCGCTAAGATGGGCTGCGGTTCTGCTGCTGCGCGCGGCAGGGGTTCGGCTGGGCTAGGTAAGCGGGCTCTGCCCAGATCCTTTCCTTCTTCTATTTATTTTTCTTTTCAGAAAGAATAAATAGAACATATAAAGAAAAGAATCAGGGGCTAGGAGAAGGATATGGAGGATATAAAAATACCCCTGGGATTCCGGAGTTATGTTCTATTTAACCAAATTGCTTTGGCATATTTTAGAGACTGCAAATTTATGCAAGTTTTGAAATATTTTCAAACTTGGATAAATTCTTAGCCTAACCAAAACAATTGAAAAGAGCTAAAGATTGTGAGGAGGGTATAGGCATGGTTTAAGGATTTTAGAAAAAATATAGTGAACATATTTATGAGACAGAAAAATGACACTTCCAATAATTGGATAATTTTGAAAGAAAGAAGCTAGGTGATGGGGTTTTGCACTTGATGAGGGTTTACCATGGGAAGAGAAAGATGCAACAATTCATATTTGAAGAGGAGAAGATGGAGTTTCACACAAGATCACAATAGAATTTAATATGCCACAAAGGAAGCAGTGATGAGTATGATGCATGATGTAGAACAAACTAAAACAAACATACATCCCAAGCATTGCAAGCATGAACACAACATAAATAGTGGGGTCTGGGTCTTGGGCTGTTACATCAGCCTTGGCGTCCTCAACAGCTTCTGCAACCCCAACAGTCTCTTGAAGTTTGTCGGCGTGCTCTATGGCTTGGGCTTCGATGGCCTCCTTATGCTTCAACTCCAGCTCCTGGATCTGCCGCGCCAGCTGATTGTCAAGCTTGGCAGCGATTGCAGCTTCCCGCGTGGCAAGATCCTCCTCATGAGAGCCGAGGGTAGCTTTGCGCTTGACAAGATCTACATCAGCAGCGGCAATCCTTTGCTCGGCCTCCTCAAGCGCCATCTCTGCCTTACCCTTCTCCAAAACAAATTCCTCCACAACATTGGGTGAACCAGGCATGTGTTTCACTGAGGCACGCCTGGAAATTGGCCTATGTGTTGGCGAGAATAGCTTCCCAGCGGTCCAACCTCTTCAAGCGGCTGCCGTAGTGCGTCTGGAGCTAGTGGAAATTCTTCCTGATAGAGAGAAGGATGGCTTGCTCCTTGTCCTCGTCGCTTCCGCCAAATGGATCGACAATGACAACCCCTCCAGCCGTGGCTATAGTGCCATCAAGAGCTTTCTCCTCGGTGAAAGCCTCAAGGATGGCCTTGCCGAGAGCATTGACAATCTACAGATCGCCGACCTTGACATACCTGCTGGGTGGAGGCACTTGAGATGTCGATGGGTCGGCGGCAACCGTGCTAGTTGCCCCCTCCTCGATGAGCATGCCCTTGCCGGGCGCTCCTGAGAAAGAAATGTCTTCAGTTTCTGTGGCCACCGCCGGGGTCACTTCCTCAGCAGGTTCCTTGCGAGCTTCTTCCGCGGCTTTCTTGGCGGCATCTTCCTCTGTCGCGATTTGACTGGCCTCAGCGGCCGCTTCCTTGGCGATCTCCCCAACGTTAACGTCCATTTCCATGTCATCGTTTGGGGGGATATCTACAAGTTGAAGTAGGAAACAAAAAATCAAATTCAGAAGAAGTTCAAGAAGACAAAAAAGCGAAACAAGAGAGGAGAAAGGTTCCAACGACAAGGGGGTTCACCTGTGGGCACTTGTTGAGAAGAGGTTTCATCTCCTCTGGTAACATCTATTGCTGTCGCATTACTGCTGACAGCTTCGCTTCCCGAAGCATCCTCGATGCGGACAAGTTCGTCAGTGGCGGCCCTTGCTGGAGAACTCCTCGCCGGAGTGGAGCACATTTGAGCCACCCCGGTTAGGTCAGCCCTCATGTGATCCTCCTCTTGGTGCTCTTTCCTCATCTGCAGGGGAACGGTGGAAGACGCAGCACCTGCGCCAGCGCTCGCCACTGGGTACTGGAAAGTACTCTCCAGATGAGGGCTGCGCGGCGGGCTACATTGGTGGCTATTGACGATAGCCTCCACCTCGGACTGGAGCTTGTTGTCCCTTTTGCGGTAAGAGCAGTCTTGGCCCTCTTGGCCACTCGCTACGCCAAGGTCTCTTGGTCCCTGCAAAATGACACCGGCAAGGTTGAAAAAACTAGCTGCATCAAGGATTCAAGATTAAGCAAGATAAATGCGGACACTTACTCTTCATCCTCGTCCTTCGAGCTGCTAAGGCCTGACAGGTCCCAGATGGGTTTCTGGCTAACAGCGGGAGCAGGCGGCAGAGTAGGAGTCCCCTGCCGCCTTGGTGGAGGATCGTGCCAGACGCTTGGAGATGGTGCGTCATGTCCTTCGAGGATGGGCGACGTCAGTAGTGGGGTCCTCCTCCTCTTCTTCTTCTTTGGCCGGCGTTGGCGGGCAAACCAACTCCCCAGTAGAAGCCTTCCGGAGGGTGCGGGGCCTTTTGTTTGGCGCGATCGGAGCCTGGGGCTCCTCAATCTTCATCTCCTGGGGGATTTCCTATCCTTCACCCCCGACAAGTTCCTTCGGCAAATCCGTTGCCGACGCCTCTTCCTCTTCATCATCCTCGGACTCCTGGTCATCGTCGGCTGCCATGGTCCCTGACCCGTCGGCAACCGCGTCCAAACCCACTTCCTTCACTCTTCGGGCGATGTGGGCTAGCTCCACGTCGTTGGTTTGGTGGACGAGATCTTCTTCCTTCCGGACGAGCCTCTCCATCAGGTTGTCGAACCACTCCTGCACGACCACTTTTGGTGGCGCTTTGCATGTGGGACTGACTCCTTGGGCATTGTAGAGTGGCATCATCGCCATGATGGAGTCCCTCATGGAGTAGTTGCAGAGAGGCACCACCCCAGCCGACAAGTTAAACATGCCGGAGACTCGGAAGAGCATGTCACAGAGAGCCTTGTGCTCTATCGTCGTCAAGTTGCCGGCCAGCCCAGCATGCACCCTCATGCGCTGCGTTCTTGAAATCCCAAGCATAGAGTTTCCTCTATTCCAAGGGGGCAATGCGGTGGAGGAGGAAATCGGCTCCCACCATCTCGATGGTGAGCCTGGTAGTCCTGAGACAAAGAATGCGGGTTGCCGCAATCTGAAGCATGTCATCATGGGCATCAAGGTTGCTCCAAGACTTGAGGTGGTCGGGCTTCTTCTCCCGCAACAAGCAAAATTCCGGGAACTTTTTCTCTTTAATCCAGCACCAGTACGCCCTCCATTCGGTCCACTTCTGGTGGTACTGCCCCTCGGGGTAGATTTGCTTGACGCAGTTCCTGGGGACCCAGGTGACGCTGCCGGAAAGCACATCGCCCTCGATGCGAGGGATGAAGTAATGGTGGAACAGGGCAATAGATGGCATCACCCGACGAAATTTTCAGAAAGATGCGCGAACACGGCCATGCAAGTGACCGCGTTCAGCGTGAAATCAAGAAGATAAAAGCCATAAGTCACCATGAGTTCGGTGAAAAAGGCGGAGAAGGGGGGAACAAGCCCGAAATAAAAGCATGCGGCGAAAAAGTGGTAATTTTCCGGCACAGGGCTATTGGTGCCGGGGAGCACGGTTGGCGCTATGTGCGCTGATGTCTCCTTCCCCCACATACATGAGTACCGGGAGGTGAGGTCGGTGGCGGCGGAGTGAAGAAGATGTTCTCCTACCGCTTCTTCATGACGATCTCCTTCCGCGCTTCCGCCTCCGGGCCGACGGGCTTGGGTGCTTTAGCATCCTTACCACCTCTCTTCGGTGCCATCTCTAGCTCGAGGAGTGAGGTGGCGGTTGATGGAAGGGCTGTGCGGTGACGGCGGTGCGCTCGAAAACAAGCGAGGAAGAAGATAAAGGCGGCGACTGCTAGATGGGAGAACGGGGAGTGAATGAGCATCGCCCCTCGCCGTTTCCTTTCTTTTGGGGAAGGCGCGGGAGGGCTGGCTCTTCACGGCCCGTCCTGTCTGCATTTTTTGCAGGTGCACGACCCCCAAAGCACCGTTTCGTTCCACCTCCCCCATGTCATGCGTTAAATGCGCCTCGTGGGGAGGACAGTAAAAACCATCATTATGACATAGTAACTCCCTGCCACGTGTGTCTGTGCACTGTTTTGGGCCTAGCCCAACATCGTCATGGACACAAGTGTGGCCTAGGCCCGGTGGCTCCTGTCGATGTACTGAAGAATGGGTCCTCTCAGTACCCATACTTGTGCACATACGATAGCGTCCCAGCACCCGGCAAGCCTTGGCGGAGTACAAATACATTCAAGACGAAGCCAACTGAGCTCAAGCTGCCGACAGGAGAAGGCTCGACAAGCTCCATGCCGGTAGGCTACCACTACCAGGCCACTGCTCCACCTCATCAACCTGATTGTCACTTATCAGTGAGGTGTCGAGTGGGATGGCGGTTAGGTAGAGCCTGCCGGGGCATGTGGCAGCTCCGGAGGATTAATCCACCTTTATTAACACCTGTCCTGGTGGAATGGCGAAGGAATAAGAGGTAGCTAGGAGGATGACATAGAAGTAGAGGCTATCCTAGCCGGTAGACGGCGCCACCATGACACCTCATGGTGCATTTAATGCTCATGTCCTAATCCGTCAGAATTAGGTATGCGGCACTATAGCCACTATCCGCATAGTTTATTTATTGTTTTGCCATTGTGGTAACCCCTTTGATCTATAAAAGGAGGTCCATGACACCTTTTATGTAGATCGAACCCTGGTCCTTTTACACTTAGTAGCTGCACTCCGGCGCATCCTTGCCGGCAAGCTACGCTCCTTGTAACCTAGACATACTCATAATCCACAAAACACAGGACGTAGGGTGTTACACCTCCGGGTGGCCTGGACCTGTATAAACCCTTGCGTGTTGATTGTTGGTGCTGCTCTCTGTGTACGTAGATTCCCACAGCCGGACCGCAAAGGGGCCCTTTGCTGGTCCTATAGATTGTCGTTCCTCGATAAAGTCGAATTCGCTGCCTTGGAGATTCAGACTTTTTGGCTCAACAAATCTCTGGCACCTAAAACTCCAAAGATCTATTGATGGCAACATATAGGCATGCTGTTACCTTGGTGGCTGTACATTTCAAGGGATATCAAGTCAATCATATCGATCGATGTCTTAATGAAGCAATAGATGCACTGTCTCGTTTGGGTTCTCAATGTAAACCAGTTCCTCCAAATGTTTTCCTGGATATTCTTCATAAGCCGTTAGTGAAATTGCCAACCAAGGAGGACATAGTTATTCCTGACCCAGAATCAGCACTTGTGGCTGCAGTTCATGCCATACCGGAGTGGACGATACCTTACCTGGCTTATCTGACTCGAGGCAAGCTTCCAAAAAGGAAATATTCACTCGATAGATTATCCAGAGTTGTAAGTTTATTACAATAGTCAATGGTCAATTACATCGACGAAGTGTCTTTGGAGTTTTTCAATGATGTGTTTCTCCAAAAGAAGGTCGTGAAATTTTGAACAAAATCCACTCAGGAGATTGTGGACATCATGCTAGCTCCAGATCGTTGTTTGCTAAGGCGTTTCGACATAGTTTTTACTGGCTTATGGCTCATGCGGACACTGAGGACATTGTCTGTAAATGTGATGGTTGCCAGGGATACGCACGACGGGCACATGTGCCAGCTCAAGAGTTGTGCATGATCCCGATCACTTGGCCTTTTGCAGTCTGGGGCTTGATATGATTGGACCCTACAAGCCGTCTTGTTGCAAAAATACGCACCTATTGGTCGTGGTAGACAAGTTTACCAAGTGGATCGAAGTTGAACCTGTCGTAATTGCGATGTTGAGATGACAGTCAAGTTCTTGAAAAGATAATTTCGCTTTGGATATCCTCACAACATCATCATTGACAACGGAACTAACCCGTCGAAGGGAGCTATGGGACAATTTTGTCCGAAGGAGAATATACGGCTTGATCTCGCTTCGGTCGCAGACCCACAATCTAATGGCTAGGCGGAACGTGCAAACCAGGAATTACTTTGAGGTATCAAACTAAGGTTGTTGGTGCCCCTTGAGCGTACCCTTGGATGTTGGGTGGACGAACTTCCTGTTGTGCTCTGGAGCATCCAGACTACTCGCAACACGTCAACTGGTTATAAGCCGTTTTTCTTGGTTTATGGTGCAGAGGCTGTGTTACCAAGCTCGGCAAGATTCAAGATGCCTTAGAAGAAGAACATGATCTTGCAGTGTCAAGATACACCATTTATCAACAAGACCTAGGTTCCTATCATAGCCATAGAGTCTGAAGTCGAACTTTGCAGGAATGAGACTTAGTGCTCCGCTTGATACCAGACCAGACAGGCATGCATAAGTTATATGCTCCTTGGGAAGGACCATTCGTCATCACCAAAAATCTTAACAATGGGTCATATTACCTGGTTGACATACGTGAAAGGGATAAATCATGTACTTCTGGAGAAGAGAGCACCAGACCCTGGAACATTGCACATCTTCGTCCATATTTTACTTAGTACATTTTGCTTAGTTAACGCTATTTATATTTTTCCTATGTAAATACTACTATGTATATTAAGGAAATAAAGTTGGACCTTTCTAAACAACAGAGATTTGTGTCATCAGCTCCTTGTTGAGTTTCTATTTTCCTTGGTCACTTGGGGGCTTCCAACTAATCGAGTTTAGCTATAACACCCCTTTTGATCCGTCTTATGCCACCACATTATTTTGTTATAACTGCCCGTTAGCTTGATGCTACTCACATAAGGTGACCCGGCTGTACGCTTGAAAACTCAATCACATCGGTACCTATCATGGACTATGCTGGCCCTGAATTTTTCAAAGTTAAAACACCGTCTTAAGTCACGTGAGAGCCGAATCTCTAGATAGCAAGGATAAACCAACAGAATCGAGCCTCAAACGCCGATCTCTTTAATTTTTTCAAACTAGCTATTTACTGGTCATACATTATATATATATATATACATATATATGTCTGTTTTGTTTTCAGGTACTAAGTTTCTGTGTCAACAAAACATTGGGTCATATATTTCACCGGGTTATACAAAACACCGGGTCATATATGTCATCGGGTTATAAAAAACGCCGGGTCATCCCCATTGCCGGGTCACAAGCATGACCGGGTATGATGCAACCTATTACAAATGGATTTCTGAAGAAATATTTTGACGACTTATATTATAAGTATGCCTACAGTCTTCAAGCACATCCCACAAGTGTTTTACTGCACACAGAATATTGCCTTACAAACAAAAGTAAGGATGCAATACTTCAATGCCTGAAGGCATTTTCAACTCAAGGGGTTACATATTCCAACATATTACAAAAGCCAAATTTGGATCAAATTTTCTCAAGTTTTTACTTCATAGTATTAACAGAAGCACTTCCTTACAAGCCGCTGGTGGAGCTTTCCGGGTCGACATTTTGCATTTCGTCCACCCTCCTGGCCGGGTCAGCACTTTCCGGGTCATCATCTCCTTCATGGACCACCTCCTTCGCTTTTGCGGTCTAGGGGTCTTCCATCAGCCACTGAATGGAATGCAAAGCCTCAAATACCACGTCGCCCTTGAGCACATTGGAAGTACTCACACCTGAGGCAAAAGTTTGTTTACTTGTGTGAGGAAACGCCAACTCAACTGGTTTTGGCTGGGGCATATCTATCTTTTTGCTGACTGCAGAATAGCTGTCTTGGAATTTTGTCAAATCCAATTCCTTTGCAATCTTTGTAGAAGCGACCCAAGTTGTTTTCACACAACAGAGATAGTCTTTTTCTGTGAATGGAGTATTATCAGCGTTGAACTCTGTAAATCCCACTGCAAGCAAAGCTAGCTCCATCTCCGGGTGATAAGCATGCGCCCGGGTTAACACGTACATTGCCCCTGATCTACAAGTAGCTTTCTTTAGCTCTGAGATCCACTCAGGCACAATTGACAACACATTCAACATGTCCATAATGTAGTGAGGAGGAGCTTTGGTGTTCTTGATGGCCATTACACACTTGGATCCCCCAATGTAAAGTTGCTCTATGAACTTGTAGCAACCTTGCAATTTCACCAGGGGGAGTTCTCTCAGGTTGTGGTGTTTCCTGCCTGCAAAGACACACGATTCATGGTTAATAACCTGGCAACATTGGTGACCCGGATTTTGGGTAAAATAGACGAACAACAAGTTTATTTACCAAAGATGGCTATGCACATGTCACAGATATGGCCCTTCAGAGTCCGCAATTCTTTTGTTACCGGCTCAAGTTTTGGCTCGGCCGTTTCTGCATGATTGACCAAGCCGACTCGTTCTTCTTCAAAGCTCGCCTTAGTTTTCTCAAGATTCTCTGTGCACGCCAGAAGCGACTTGCGGTAATCAGCTTATTGACGTTCGGCTATTTCTCGTAGTTTATTTTCAACCTTCCACTTTTTTAACAAACCATTGGCCTATGTTTTTGTCTGGTTTAACATATCCCGCACAGATAAAATGGCATTAGAAATTACATGGGATCGTACATATTGTAAGTTCCAGCTCAACTGCAAGCAGTTGAGCCGGCACTTGGGGACTACATCAATTAGTTCTCAAATTATTTTATCAAAGTCCCAGCTCAATTGTAAGCAGGTGAGCCGGCACATGGGGACTACAACAAGTAGTTCTCAAGGTGTTTTATCAAAGTCTCAGCTCAAATGCAAGCAGTTAAGCCGGCACTTGGGGACTACAACAATTTGTTCTTATGTATTTTTAAGTCCAGCTCAACTGCAGGCAGTTGAGCTTGCACTTGGGGACTACACATCAGCTCCCCATTTTCACTCATGTCTCAAGCATGCTATTCTATACTTAAGACTTGGGCGGCTACATATACGGGGAAGTAACAAGGCTTGAGGAGTTTAACTCATATCTCCTCTTCAAGGAATTGACCATCATGATCTCAATATCCTGGCTCTTGTACAACCGGGTCAAGTATCCTCAAGGAACGCACATCAAGATCCTCAAGGGATGGACAATTCAGACTGGCCTTGCCCTTCTCCTTGATGGGCAACTCCTCTTTAGTAATGATTTTCGCCATTGTGATACATCTCCAATGTATC